>JBBIGC010000152.1:12276525-12307746 GCA_037576955.1 Lepidarchus adonis | reverse complement strand
CTTCCTATTTAGGGAGTTTTTCTTGCCACTGTCGCTTTGCTTGCTCATTTGGGGCTCGGACCCGGATTCTATAAACTGTGTAAAGTTGCTTTGTGACAATGTCAGTTGTAAAAAGCACTCTATAAATAAAATTGACTTGACTTGACTTGACTATCTCACAAAAGTGAATACACCCCTCACATTTATGTAAATATTTTATTATATCTTTTCATGGGACAACACTGAAGATATAATACATATTGTATTTGATACAACGTAAAGTAGTCAGTGTACCACTTGTAAAACAGTGAACATTTGCTGTCCCCTTAAAATAACACAACAAACATTCATTAATAGTCATTAATGACTAAACCGCTCACAACTAAAGTGAGTGCACCCCTAAGTGAAAATGTCCAAACTGTACCCAATTAGCCGTTTTCCCTCCCCTGGGTCATGTGACATTATCTTTTGAAAATAGACATATGAGTTCTGCCAGCATTACTGCAAAGGTTGAAGTGGTGGGGTTCAGCCTGTCAGTGCTCAGACCATTCACCACACACTGCATCAAATTGGTCTGCATGGCTGTAGTCCCAGAAGAAAGCCTCTTTTAATGATGATGCACAAGAAAGCCCATAAACTGTTTGCTGAAAACAAGCAGACTTTATTACTGGCATGACTTTACTGGATTACTGGAACCATGTCCTGTGGTCTGGTGAGACCAAAATAACTTTATTTGGTTCACAAAGTGTCAAGCATGTGTGGCAGCAACCAGGGGAGGAGTACAAAGACAAGTGTGTCTTGCCTACAGTCAAACATGGTGGTGGGAGTGTCATGGTTTGGGGCTGCATGAGTGCTGCCGGCACTGGGGAATTCATTGAGGGAACCATGAATCCCAACATGTACTGTGACATACTGAAGCAGAGCATGATCCCCTCCTATCTGAAACTACCTCAAACACACCTCCCAGACAACCACTGCCCTGCTAAAGAAAGGAGGGTAAAGGTGCTGGACTGGTCAAGCATGTCTCCAGACCCTATTGATCATCTGTGGGGCATCCACAAAAAGAAGGTGAAGGAGCGCAAGATCTCTAACATCCACCAGCTCTGTGATGTTATCCTGATGGCAACCTGTGAAGCTCTAGTGAACTCCACACCCAAAAGAGTTAAGGCAGTCCTGGAAAATAATGGTGGCCACACAAAATATTGACAATTTGAACATTTTCACTAAGAGGTGTAGTCTAACTTTTGTTGCCAGTGGTTTAGACATAATGGCTGTGTGTTGAGTTATTATGAGGGGACAGCAAATGTACATATTTTATAATGTACACATTATACAAGCTGTACACTGACCAAAGTGTCACATCTTCAGTGTTGCCCCATGAGAAGATATAATAAAATATTTACATAAATGTGAGGGGTGTATTAACTTTTGTGATATACTGTAGCTATCTGCAAGGTGTGTAATAGTCTGAGAGTTTACAAATGGGTAACTTCTGGGCAACAGAAGTAGCAATGCCCCCCAAATTTTACACAATCTGTCTAACTGTTGATTGGTGGAGTCCACACAGTTTAGAGATGGTCTTTGCCTTTGAACCATCAACAAATGTGCTGCAAGTGTGATCAGACCACTGTGTCCCTGTTCTTTAAATAAAACATGGTCTCACACTCAAATTTAATTGTCATCCCAATGGCTGAAAACATCAGACTCTGATTTCACCTGCAAATTATATCATTTAAATACTGACACTAACATGGAAGAATTACAAACAAGGTGCATGTAGACAGAGAAAGCATGGAAATGGAAAAACACCAGACATGTGACTACCAATGCAAAACACCAGACATACTACAGAAACCAATTATCACTTCACACAGTCTTCTGATGCATCAAAAAATGCAACCGGAAACTGTTTTAGCAAGCCATACATCAACTCTTTGCAGAAATGACAAAACTGTGAAACCATGGTCAGATGACTACTTTTCAGAAAAAATGGCATTGAGTTTTCCATGCCAAAGACAAAAATGATCATCCAGATGGCTATAGGTGCCAGTACCTGTGAAGTTTTGGGGTGCGTCAGTGCCCACGGCCTGGGTGAGCTGCATGTCCATGAAGGTATAATTGACTCTGAGACATATATTATTTTAGAGAGATGCTGCCATCAGGGTGATGTCTCTTCCCAGGATGTTCATGCTTATTTCACCAGGACAATATTCTACACATACTAGGGCTGTGCTCAAAAAATGTATATGGCAATATATTGTGATATACTCTTCAGCAATACATGCACAGATGCAGATTCTGCTGTATAAATACTGGCAGTTTAAGCATCTGTCCAATGGAATAACGGCGGTTATGTAAAACTAACACCCCCTATGGTGCAGCGTGCAATACAGCAGCAGTGAGTGGTCTGAACATGGCAGAAATTTGTATTTTTGAAAAATACCAGAGTCTAAAGCTGGACATAATATATGCAGTATGTAGGCAGTGCAGAAGCAAAGTCAAATACTGCAGCAACACCACTAAGCTCCACGTTCTTCTGACCAGAGACCATCCAGCTGCTAATCTTGGGTAAAGGTACTACACAAGGACAAGGCCAGCTAGCGCCATCTCAACAAATTCTGAATTTTCTATGGTATAGCTTTAAATTTGTGTCAAAAGTCACGTGCAAAAAATGCTCACGAGTGTAATATATTCACATGTGCAGATATTAACTGCCACACATACAGAATGAGTCCTGCACAAATTCAGCTGAGATTAATTTACTGAACAGCGAGCGAGAACTCTGCTGCTTTCCCCCTATGTGTAACTTGACTGGAAATACTCTCTGCATCCCAGGTACAAGTATAGCTGCAGAGAGAGTATTCTCCACACATGGGCATATAGTTACAGCTCAGAGAGATGCTCTTAAACCAGAACACATGGATCAACTTTTGTTTCTACACAATAAAAAAAAAGCTGCCAGTAAAGGCAATATTTACAGTATGATACAATGTGCTTAGGTTAGTATTTTGTTTATTTATACATTTATTTTGAGTATTTTTTACTTGTATACAATGTGGGGTTTCATCAGAAAGACCGTGCTTAGGCAAATGTGTAAAAATAATAAAGGACAGCAAGGTTGTCTGCAATACCGAGCCCTAACACATACTACACACACTACAACAGTGTGGCTTTGCAGACAGTCTGCATAAGCTTGCGTGCCCTGCTGCCAGTCCAGATCTATCTCATATTCAAAATGTATGGTCCATCATAATGAGTAGGAGAGGAAATATTGGTCAGTAAAGGAATTAAAATTTCATTCTTTGTAGTTTTGGCTTTTAAAAAAAGGTTAATATTAATTGAGATTTTTAGTTTTTTATAATTGTTTTGGGTTAAAACCCTTGAAAAGGGTGGTGCCCTAGTTGGCGATGGGCACCGATAATTGCCAGCATGGGGCGACGTGGTTTCCCCTCGCTGGGTGACAGGTAGGTGCTCCTCCCCCTGGGTTGTGATGTGATCTGAAGAGGAAGCGTTGTGCATTACAGCCCATGGTACAGATAACCGGCGTAAATGTGAAGATACATTTAATATAAATAATGAAATTAATGCAATGCAGAGCTCAGGTGAAATTATCCTTATTACAGAGAGAGGCTAAATGGGACATAACCATTAGTAGCAGCTAAGCTATAATTTGTAATTGCACACTGATAATAGAACTTATCGCCAGAAAGTGAGAATACAAAACCCATGAACCACATCAAGTGTACAGTATGTCGAAGAAAAAAGACTCATATACAACTCCATATACTGTGTATTTAACATTTGAGACTGAATGTAGTTTTAATATATCAGCAGGACATAAAGATCTGAAACTGGCATCTATAGCTGAATAAATCACATCAAGTTGTTTTGTCAATGCAGCGTCCTTGCATTGTTAAAAATGACTCTGAGTGCTAAGCATAATGGTTCCTTATCATTGCAGAGATCTATTGATCAGGCACTCCCATTGCATACAGTATCGACTCAGAAATTTCAGTATTACTGCGTAGGCCATTTGGAGGTCATTATACTGAGCAGTCATAAGTTGCAACCCAATTAAATAGCAGCAACTCTTCACTTACAAATTGCTGCAAATGGATGTACTCCATGCCAGTATCCATCAGACACCATGAATGGATATACAATGTCAAATGTCTGTCTCAGTTCAAATGATCATGTACATACAGATCCAGGAAATACAGACATCATTTTTAACATGAAATAATTGCGAAATCCTTTTTAAATTAGCTCATCCATTGTAGACAATTACTGATTAGCACTACACTTCCACAGGCTTCTTTATAAAAACAAGTAAAGAGAGCAATGGGTCAGTGTTACACAAAATTTCACATCCTTTTTTCACAGAACCTACCATTTCAATGTGAATAAGCAAAGCATATCTAATTGCCAACACATAATTGGCTGTTGGAAAGCAAGCTTATCAGCTATTTGCCCTTAAGAGCTGCAGCGTTCATCCCAGACTCACACCCATTTGTTCTGGTAGCATTTTCTCTGTGTGACGTAAAGAGCCGTTGCTTCTGCATTAGGGTTTGTTTGGTGTTGCAGGGGGAACATTTTGCATTTGATTTAATGCCTAATGCCTTAAATTTGAATCTGAATGTTACAAGGATTTAATTCTCCAAAGACACACAGAGGGGCAAGCAGAGGTGGAAGAAATATAAAGAAGATAAAAGAGTTAAAAATATGAATTTAAAGAAAGTAATAAAACTATCTTTCAGATATGCTCAGATACACTGCTATGCCAACAATTTAAAACCACATGCCTCGTATTGTGCTATTTCTCCTAATATTGTCTTGGTTCCTCCCTGTCCTGTGGTATCTGGCATAAATATATTAGCAACAGATTTCTGTAAATATTACCTATGATCAGTATATGAAGACACACTGAATATCTCTCAGGTGGTCAAGAGGGCTCAACAGTACAGCGGCTGTACTTCCTGAGGAGGCTGAGGAAGTTTATTATGTCGCCTATGTTCCTCCGCAACTTCTACAGCTGTGCTGTTGAGACCAACTGCATCAACGTGTGGTACAGCAACACAACTGCAACAGAATGAAAACGCCTGCAGAGATTGGTGAAGACTGCAGAAAAGATCTCCAGAACTCCAATGCCCTCTCTGCAGATCATTTACCACCAACAAGTCAACGGGAGAACAACCTCCATCTTCAAGGACCCCAACCCACAGGCTGAATACAGAACTGTGAAATGCAGAACCACCAGACTCAACAACTCTTTCTTCCCCACCAGCATCAGACTCCTAAACAGTTTACAACAGACATGATCACTACCTTATAGTACTGTAATTAACTTACTGCTATTCTTGTGCACTAGCATGTTAGCACATGACATATATCGCCTGGTTCCTCCCAGACACTTTTGCGGACTCCTCCAGATTGTTCTGGTCAGACACGGTGTGAATTCTCTTGCTTGATTGTGTCCATCGTTTATTCATGGGTCAGTGTCCCAGCAGGCTCTCGAGTTATAGCGTGCATAAAGTCGCGCACTTGTACCCCTGTAAACATGCTGCCTGTGTTCAGCCTTGGCCAGATCTACTTTCCATCTGGTTGGGGCTGAATGTGGGGGTGCTCCTATATTTATGTTCCCATCCTGCACATGGGTCTTTTCGGTCCGTTCTGCACCAAGATCATTGTTTTTCATTTGAGGCTCATGCAGATAATATTTATCTCAAAAAATGTTGCTAAGACAAAAAAATATAATGCCATTGCACAAAACAAAATTAGTTCAGGCTTTTGTTAGCTTTAAGTTAAAGTAATGTCTTTTTCTGGTAGATTGTTCTAGTAGACTATTGATTTCTAGTAGATGAGTAAACAAGTTAGTTCAGAATGCAACGGTCAGAGTTCTTACTAGTACTATTGACCTATTAAGCGTTCAATGGTCTGCTACACCTACTTAGAACTCAGTCTGTCTACATTAGTAACATTTCCAGCACCATCAGACTAAGCACAGGAACTCCTCAGGGCTGCATTCTCAGTCCACTGCTGTTCACGCACCTTACCCACAACTGTACCACCCTGTACAGCTCTTTACAAACAACACATCAAACAACGCATCAAGTTTGCGAACGACACAACCATGGCGGGGCTCATCAGTAACAGTGACGAGTCGGCGTACAGACATAAGGTTCATCTGGACAGAGATGACAACCTCATTTGGACCACCTCTATCATCAAGAAAGCTGGCAACATCATCAAAACGTCTCTCCCCAACTGCAGGAGATCTTTCATACTTCCACTACTAGATCATCCTTTATAGGAGTCATCTCCCGGTACCTTCATATGCATGTGCTAGATCTGTTACTCCAAGCTACAACTTTCTAGCTGCCACCACTAGAAACCAAAACTGTTTTCATTTTTTTGGTTGTTATATTATTAGTGCCAACCCGAGGAGGATGGGTCTTCTGAGCCCAAGGTTTCTACAACTTAGGGAGTTCTGCCTTGACTCTGTCGCCCTTGGCTTGGTCATCAGAGGCTCAGACCCATATTCTGTAAAGCTGCTTTGTTACAATGTCAGTAGTAAAAAACGCTTGATAGATACAATTGACTTCACTTGACTTATTAGTTTAATTGGTTTTTCTTTATCAACATTTAGGACTTTCAAAAAAATTGCTTTATGTCATAGGTATGCAGAAACTGAAAACTAAATTTACTTTAAATTCCTCACACATTTCTGCTCTTTTAGTTGCAATAGCGACATGAAAAGTAGAACAGTTTGTTTGCTCTCTGAGATGTGGTGATTAAATTAAACCAGCTATAATTTATTTATTCAATTAAAAATAACATATACAGTAATATTAACTGTCTAGTGTTTTTTTGCTGATGACATTAGCTGTTGTTTTAGTTACAAAATGTGTGGCTTGAAGAAAAGACTTATATAGAACTAAATATAGCAACATACCATCAAGTAATCTCAAGTAATCAAACTATATGGGCGAGCACTACAACACACACCTTAGCGGAACAGGGGCACAGAATTCAAGTTACTATTTTTGTTGTTGTTGCAAAACTAAACTAAAGTGGCATTCACTGACAAGCCACTTTCTATCAAGGCCTAGAAACTGAGAGAATGATATCCTTTGTTTATTCAATAGCTACAACTTAAGTAAATTAGAGGCTGAAAGAATGTCATGTGCTCACACTACCAAATAGCTACATACAACACTCCAAAATGAGAAAGCTGACTGTAGCCCTGAAAAGCTCCAGGATGCCTCACTGCTGAGATTCGTCGTGTCGGAGTGTAGAGTAACAGCGGGATGCAGGAGCTGCATAATCAACCGCCTCCTCACCTTTCATCTGGGATTCTCTCTATTGTCACACACACTCTGCATGAATTATTTCATTAGAAATACAGATATTTTGCCTAACACTGCACTTCAGCAGAGGCCCCTGACTTCTCATCATCTCATATACACAACCTGCTCCTCGTGCAGAATTTTATTCCACAGCCCAATAAGCAAATAAATATCTTGTTGAACCTTCAACTATGCCCTGTACCAATAACAGTGCCCTCCATAATGTTTGGGACAACAACACAATTTTCTTTGATTTACCCCTCTGTTCCTCAGTGTAAAGTTTTAAATCAAACAATTCATATATAATTCAAGTGCAAATTGTATGTGTTAACCTCAGGTTATTTGCATACATTTTAGTTTCACCATCTAGAAATTGCAACATTTTTTATAAACTGTCCCCATTCTTTCATAATGTCAATAATGTTTGGGACAATTGGCTTCACAGGTGTTTCAATAATTCATTAGTGCAGAGATAAGATACCCAGACTTGCTTCTATGATTTGTCAAAGTGTCAATAAAAATCAAGGAGGCTATTATAAGACTGAAAAACTCAAATTAAAACATTAGAAACATGGGTCAAACCACAGAATTACTAAAATCAACTGTCTGGAAAATCATTAGGAACAAAGAACGCAATGGTGAGCTCTGTGTTCACAAATGCACTGATAGGCCAAGGAAGACTCCACTGCTGAAGACAGAATAATCCTCACTATAGTAAAAAAAAAATCCACAAACTCCTGCCAACAGATCAGAAAAGGTATTGAGGTGTGCCTTTGTCAGAGAGTATCTACAGAAGACTTAATGAGCAGAAATGCAGAGGCTACACTTCAAGATCCAAACAACTAGTTAGCCACCAATACAAAATGGTCAGATTTGTGAAAAAATACAATATACGAGTCTTTAGAATTCTGGGAAAAGGTGTTATAGATCCACAAGACCAACATTTGTCAGTGATGGTAAGATGAAAGTGTGGAGACAAAAAGAAACTGCCCAAAATCCAAGGCATACCAGCTTATCAGTTAAATATGGTGGCGGGGGTGTTATGGCTTAGGCATCTATGGCTGCTGATGGCAGATGCACAATTATTTCTGAGCTGTATGGAAAGTTCCAGTAAATGCTTCCAAACTTACTGAATGGCACTTAATCTTGCAACAAGACAACTATCTCAAACATACTGCTACAACTTAGTATCCAAACCACATAATGAAGAATTTAAAGACACAGGCCCCCAAAACAAGCATGAGTTGAAGGTGGCTTTAGTGGAGGCTTGGCAGAGAAGATACTCAGCACCACAGACTTCAAGCAGTTATTTCATGCAAGGGATATACAGTAAAGAACAAAACATGACTGCTTAAATATACCTACCATTAATTTGTCCCAAACATTATGATGTCCTGAAATTAGGTATGTATAAAAGTGTAGTAAAGTCTACATGGTGAAACTTAAATATAAATAACTTAATAAACTCTGGAATGTGCACTTTAATCGCATTAAATTATTTAGTCAATTACACTGAGGAGCAGATGAAAGAAACTGTGTCTTTGTCCCAGACATCAAAGGCACTATACCTGCTTCATTTTAGTGTAAAATAATAGTATATATTAATGCTTCTTTGCTTTTCAATACAAGCATTCATGAAAACAACAAACTTGTTTGTGTTGAGTTAATCTGGATTATTCAACTGATATGTTTAAAGAAGGTTTATTGCTAATAGCATTAGTTTTGCCAAATGGAATGATGCCAGTAACGGCAAAAAAACTAGTGAAACAAGAAATGAGTGGACAACTGAAAATAATAATTTGCTATAATGTCAAAATACATTCAAATTGAATATAAAATCCACAATGTATTCAACATCACACTGACATATGTAACAAGATGCAAATGTATTGGACCTTTGGATCTTCATTCATTTATGTTGGCTACTATATGGGTCTTTTATTAGGAATGGAAACAAACTTTTGACTAAAATAAATGAAAAACTGAAGGAAGGTAGTAAAATGCAGTTTAATCAATATGGATCCTAAACATAATGAAAACAATTATAAATGGTCAGTCATTAAGTAAAAACCCAAGTTAAATAAGTGCACTTCTGCACCTATTTATGAAGTTGTGTTTATATTTTTTAGATTTAACCTGTCTAATACATATTTTCTGTATTAAAGAATAAGTTTCACCTTTGATTTGGATATACAAAGTAAGCAAAAGTCCCTAATGTCTGGCTGTGTTCTTCTTTTAAGACAAACAGAAGAGACAGTGAATGGACAGTGATTCTTTAGAACATCATGTCTGTTTGGATCGTTCTTGGCAAAATCTATGATCCACTTTGCTGCAGGCCATTCTTTTCCTCTTTTACTTTGAAAGCATAATGATCATTTCCAATTAATTGCTTATTTTCAGAATATGCCCAAATAACAGAATTTGATTATCTGGGCTTAGAGTGACAGGTGAGGTCTGAACTCATCAATGATCCATTTGTTTGTAATCTTTGACATTTGAATTACTCACTATCAAAAGTATCTATATTTTTCTGTATTGCTTTTTATTGCCCAGTTTTCACATTTAAAATTATTGCCAAAACATTTTGTCTGCTATAAATATTTTTAAATACATACAGATAGCTAATATTTTGATAAAGATGCTGATAGATAAACATGAATAACCCTAAATATTAGCTATTATTTTTATATGGCCTTAAAAGAAACATTTATAAAATTTTATATATAATTATAATTAATTATAAAAAAAAAAGTTTTAGCACCGCATTGCAGATGCACCTAACAAGCTGCACTTCTGATGAGCAATAAATAACTTCATCAGACATCAGTCTGAAATATCAACCAAATCCAAACATCATTGTCATCAAATGCATTGTCAATATTTTATAAAGCTGATAATTCTGCATTTGTCTTCTACGTACCTGTAAACAGTAACATTAACAATAGTACTAATAAGACAGACCAAGGACTGAGCCATTTTGCTTTAAATTAATGCAAGAAGCAGCTTCATGTGTCTGTTACAGAATTGAGTATTTAAAAAATCAATAGTGGAGCTCTGAGATTCAGACAGAAAAGTGACATGGACAAATGATGGCTAGGGAGATTCTTGTGCAGGTGGAGAACAGAGATGCAGCTAGGTTCTATCTGACCTCCAAGATTAGCAGCACAGGGAAGCTAAATCCCCACAGACTAGCACGAGCAGCTGCTTCAAAGAAAGGCTCAGGCGAGATCGAATCACACCATAAAGAACATAAAACCAGTTAATATCAATATTAATACAAATGCTGATGAATTGCTTGATGTTCATCAACCAACCAACATTAAACAAGTACAATATACAGTTAGTTTTCAGGAATCGTTAATGTGCTAACGTTCTCTCAAGAAGCGCTTAAAAATTAGGACAATGAGAGTTGCTTTGGTTCATTCTTGTAGCACCACAGAAAATGACATAATACAAGGACATAATCAGTGAGCAGCTGAACATTTCTGCCAAATGAGAACTGAGCTCATTTCATGCTGACGGATTGAAGAAACGCACCATAACCCGGTGATATGGTGCCATGTGAACATCATCACATGCTCAGGCGAATGCCTTGTGGTTTCTTTAGCTAGAAAAGAAAGGAAGGATCTATCTTCATTTAGCACTATTGTGAACATCATAAAGATTTTCAGTTTTTTTTCAACCTGAGCAGGATTATCACCTTGCCACTAAAGCCTGGAGTTAAAGCACTACTAAATAGAGCATCTTGATGAAATAAAGTACACACAATATACAAGAAGGCAGAAAAAGCAGAGGCAATAACTGTAGACTCCTGTCTGTGAGATAAACCCAGTCATTCAGTGAGAAACACATCCTCTTCCATAGAAAATGTCTCGAGCAATACAGAGTAACAAGAAGCAAGAAATCCCCAAGCGCACATGCAAGGCCTTACCTGTAATGTCGAGTGTCTCTGAGTGCTCTGTTGCTGGGGATCCGTTCGCTTTCTCTCTGATTGAAGGCATATAAGCTGTAGGGATCTTGGCCCAGCATCCATCGGTGAGCACTGAGGTAGTTCTTTTCTTCAAACTCTTCCAAGAGATCGTCCCATTCAGTTTCTGTAATCTGGAACAGTCATTGAGTGGTCATTTTAGAGCTGGCCAAGGTACTGTTTTGAAGGCTTAAAATTTGATGGTGATGCGGGATGATTATTTTAATAAATTCCTCATAGGCAGTAAGGAAGTAGCATTGACAAATTAAATTGTCTTATATTATTATAATACAATAATAACTTAAATCATTAAAAACATGATAGCAACATTCAGATAGCAGCAATCACTGTTCCCCTTCTTAACCATAACCATAGAACCCAACCACCACACATGTCTAAGAGTCAAAAATACTTGATTGGAGTTGCCAACCACAAATAGGAGGTATATGTATAACAACTAATGCATATACCAACACAATAAACATGCCATGTCTACATACCAACCTCTAATTGCCAATAAAACACTTTGATAGTCAAACCCTATTGTGAGCAATTCAAACGGATCACTGGGGGTTGGTGGTTATGGTATTGGCTTTTCTTTTTTGTGATGTTTGTCTGTCAGTTGAACGCCTACTATATGCTTTACGATATGTAAATTGTGGAATGTGACGTGTTTAATGGGGAGCAACGCATTATAAACTGTGTAGTGTGTGAAGTGGAGAATGGGTGGGTAAGGTGTAAAAGGGGTGGAGAGAGTGTTGTTTGCGGAGAGTTGTAGTCTGTTAGCAGCACGAAGCTACAGCGACTTAAAAATGAGAAAGGGGAACAGAAACTACTCTGAGCTGCAGAAAAAAATAATAAAGCCATGGGTCCCAAAACAAAATTCCACTTCTGGGTGAATCTTTGTGCTGGCTGGTTCAAAGGAGGTGCATTAACATTCGAAGGTGGGGAGTTACACTGAGCGAGGCTGCGGGGTGAATACGGGAAAGGTAACAGATAATACTGGACTCCCATGTGAGACACATGCGTACATGCCTGCTGCTCGTTCATGAATGTTGTCGGCTGTTAAAAAAGACTCCGCAGCATCATTACATGCACAAGTTAATCAGGCATGAGTTAATTAATAATGAGAAAACAATGGCTCCAAGCAGCAGCGGCAGTAGACTTACAGAATTAGCACGACTGAGCACGTTGTAAGCAGCAGCGTCAAGATGGACCAAACATTGGCGAGCTACGTATGGAGAAATGCACACAGCAGACATGTTGCATGTTGTGGCAAGAGTGAGGCTTAACGAAGTAAATAATGTGAGGAAATCTGTTCTGCAACCTTCTATGGCAAGAAGCAAGGTAGGCGAGATAACGGGAGACAATGTAATTGAATGTGCTCCCACACAGTGTAAAGTAGTGCATTTTGATGGGTCTGAGTCAAGGTGATAGAAACTTTTTGCCATATCAATGCACTGTAACTAATAAATGTAAATAATGATTCAAATAATATACAAATACAGAATTACTTGTCCAATTAATATCTGATCTCGAATTTCGTTTTGATTCATTTTACAAAACCACTTAAATTAGACACTGCAATTCCTGCAAACATTTAGATCCTCTTACAGTGAATACTGAACACCATGTTGGAGTCATGTTCAAGCACCAGATGATACAGTAAAGCCTGAACATAGAATCAAACCTCCAGTCTTCCATCTGTGAAGGCAGTATACCCACAAGTTGACCACAATTATTTTCAGCACTCTTTAGCAATGATATTTTACATATAATTTAAATAAACATAATTCTGTGAAAAACAAATACATAAATTATTTTTCGGTTTCAAAATGATGAATCTGATGTGTGTGAAAACAGTTCAAACTCAATGGTATTTGAAGTTAAGCTGTTTCTTACATTGAATCCCAGTTCTCTGCTCTTGGTCTTGGCTCTATCTCAACCCTTTGGTGTATAATAATAATAATAATAATAATAATAATAATAATAATAATAATAATAGTAGGTCCAAAGCCTATGACCTTTCTATGTGTAATTTGCTTGTTCTCCCAGGATTTAAAAGTGTTTAATAAGATAATTTTAAGATGACAGCAAATTTTCCACACTTCCCTGCTCATGTGATAGCAATGCAAATTTTGTCAGATTTATCACTGCAATGGCTGATAATGTTAGCAAATAGCAAACTTTAATATTAAAGGTATAGCTGTATCATACTGCAATCATGATGTAACATTCAAGAGACTCAGGGAACAAACAAGGCAAATAATACAGTTAAATATGCTTTGGGTGTAAAAGAATTCTGCTAACCATGTCATAACTTAATAACCTAATAGCTTAATGAGTGGTATCTATTCGTCTGGGTTAATATCACAACCTCTACCTCTTATAACTCCATCAGAAAAATAACACTGGCAACAAAATGTCTATTTTATGGAGGGTTATCATGGATGTTTGTTCTATATCAATACGGCTCAAACTGAACATCAATACCAGTACAGATGATATATTACTCTGCACTACATGGCAGTGATGATGGTAATTACAATTTTTCATTTATTAATGAATAATACATTGTCCTCTCATTATCAATGTGCATAATGTTAACATCAGTAACTTTCTCCAACCTATACTTTCAAACCATTGAAAAGACAAATTGCTGTGGGCAACATTCTTAATCAAAATGAATTCATATCTCAGTACACTGAAGCACTGCAGCCTCTCATGCAGGAGGTTGAACACACTATATTTCAGAATCCATGATGGCATATCAGTCATAGTTTAATAAACCTTCATATTTTGCACCGACAGCACTCTTTCCCGTTTATTATTTTTTCAGGAGCTGCTTTTTTCAGTTTTTGCTGAAGTCAGAGCATTAGGAGGTTGCTGTTGTTGGTGATTACCTGCGCCCCTTTTGCCCTAGAGAATGAACGGGGACTGATGAATGAGATTTCTTTGAAAATGGCAATTTGTTATTCAGTGCATCTTAAATCTGTTTCACTTTCAGCTTTCATTCATTCGAGTGAAAAATATTAGCTTTTTTTCACCCAACAACCTACAAATCTACAGCAAAAAAGGCCAAATCAGCTGAAATACAATTAACAATGACTGCATTTGATGAAATGGTTAATGCCATTGTGATCTTAACCTTGAGTAATAAACCTATCATTTTGGCTCAAACTGTCCCTTTAATGAGACAGGGTGGTGTGAATCAACCAAACACCTCCAACACCCACCCCACCCTCAGCCCATTGAGAGCTTCTGCTCTTTTGCGGAGCTGTCGGCCTGGTGAGGATGTGTCATGGGCCGCCGCTTTACAAGAGCCACAACAGCATCTTTACAGCCAGTAATAGAGGTGGGTAATTGCAAATGTCTGTTTCTTAAGACAGACTGCTAAGCATGACAATGGCCAGGCTTTCAGTTCAGCCCGCCTATGCATAAAATCAGCTGAACGCCTGTGAGGAATGGCTGGAGCTGGAGCTTCAAAATATGATATTTCCATTATAATATGCCATTATGATTCAGTAGCCTTGTTATTTGAGTTAAAAAAAAAAACGTGATGGAATTAAGTTCCAACAGGTTTTGACAATGCTTCAGGTTTTTACCAAAGGGAGCTGCACCAACCACTTTTAAATGCTGTGATTCATTCACAAATAATAAAGGAAAATGCTGATAATAAGTGTTCGTGTCTTTATGTGTTTAAAGACAAGAACGAGGTAAGAATTAGCACATTTATTCAATTTACATGTACTTGAGAAGTCTGGTGTTTCAAAGCAAATATCTATCTATCTATCTATCTATCTATCTATCTATCTATCTATCTATCTATCTATCTATCTATCTATCTATCATGTACTATTTGACTTGATCAAACTCAGTTACATGAGATGTAAAAAAAAATTACACTACTCACAAAAAGTTTGGGATATTTGGCTTTCAGGTTAAATTTATAGAAAACATAAAAAGTTCACACTATAGTAATATTTTATCATGAAAGTCGGGCATTCGAGTAGAAGCATGCAATGGTTGCAAAACCCAAAAACAGTGGTGAGTAAATCACAACATAGAATTTCAATGTCTCAATAACGTGTCATGTGGCCTTGAGCATCAATTACAGCTCGACAACAGCATGTTCACAAGTCGACTTATTGCTGCTGAAAAATGGCGTCCCACTCTTATTGAAGGGTGTAAACTGTGTTGAATTGTCTGATGGGACACTTGGGTTCCTCTCACCTCCTTAAATGTGTCTGGAGTTGAGTAGCGTTCATCATCCGGTTCTGCAGGGCACTGTTCACAATGAACTGTCATCACTGTGGGTTGTGCCTAAAGGACGTTCACTTCTATGTCTTTCTGGGACTCGTCCGGTCTCTCTGGCTCTGTTGAACCTGCTGATCTCTGACAGTAAGCACATTGGCCACGTCCGTCTGAGGACAACCTGTTTGAAGCCTCGCGATGGTGAGGTACCAACAATCAATTGTTTTGTGTCGTCTTGGTCTCATGATGTCAGAATGTGAACATCATGAGGAGGAGAACTGTTTAAATACTAATTCTGATTGAACCAGGAATTTAATTGGTCGATTTATGGATCAAACAAATGTTGTGAATTTTGCCGTTAACTTGTGTAAAAAGTACTGAAACGTTAAACGTTTATTTTAGACATTAAAAAATCTAGGGAATCTCACATTAAGTTCACCTGTGAAAGTTATAGAGCATTTTAGATTCCTCCTGAAATTTCAACAGAGAAGCGGAACATATTCAACTAATCAACCTGTTGAGTAAATAAAACTTTAATTTTGCCTGATGTGCAGAAGACTACAGTGCACATGCATTTCCCTGAATGGTCAAAACAGCCCTGTTCTGGATTCCCTGGTGAAATCATTAGCTTAGTGTTGCTCCACAGCAACCGAGCGGCCCGTCTGAGCGGCGGCACGTTTGGGACTCAGCGCTCTCCCACTGGCTGCTAATGAGGGCAGGAGGACAGACTGAGGAAGTGGTAATTGGATATTCCCTGTCCTGTCATCTGTGCTCCGACCATGTCCTTTTTATAGTTTTACGACGAGTCACGGCTTCTGGTCTCCCCGGCAGCAGAGAAACTGCACATGCAGCAACAGTAACTGTTGAACTGCAGGGAAGACCGCATAATATAGTAGATTTTGTTTACCCCTCAAACTCACAGATTTTTATGCCTTGCTGTTCTATAAGGCTGTGCCCCCTTATTTGAATAACTGTGTGGAAAATTACTACAGAAAACGAAAAAAGAATCTAAGTGGTGAGACTGGTGGGGTGCATCTCATCACATTATGTGGTTAAAAGTTCGTTTTACGTTCACATTTGGACACCAAAATAAAATGACTGAAATAATTAAATACATTAAAAACTATAATAGGGCAACAGCATGAGGGTCCTGGGTTCGATCTCTGGGTGTGTGGAGTTCGTAGGCCGTGTCTATGTGGGTTTCCTCCCACTGCTTAAGGGTTAGTTGGATTAGTTACTCTAGTGGTGCTTTTCCGCTGCACTGGTGCCGGTGCTGTTCCGGGCCAGTTCGCAATTTTGGAACCAATGCCGGGCTTTTCCACTGCAGAAAAGTTGGTGTTGGTTCCGCAATTTCGGCACCAACTTTTTCCTAGTTCTGGGGCCGAGAACCTGTGACGTCATCGAGTGTGGTTGGACATTTGAGCTAACGCTAGTCCACTAAAAGACTAAAAGAGCGCAGAGGTCTTTGTTATTGGCCATTTCTTTTAACGTGTAAAAGATGTAGTAAAGGTTGATTTTGAACATGAAGATAAGATCTCAGTGCCGGAAGAATTGCCTGTAAACACAAGATGTGTTCCGCCATTGCTGGAGGTGGAGTGGGCGTGGTTTATGATGTAGTCACCCGGCTCCGATCCAGTGCAGTGGAAAAGCAGGTCGGTTTGCGTTGGTTCCCAACTTTGGAACCCGCTGAGAACTGGAACCGGCACCGGCACCAGTGCAGTGGAAAAGGGGTATAAACTGCCCGTAGGTGTGAGTGTCTGCAGTTGTCTCTGTTGCCGCAGGGTGTACCCTCCCTTGGCTTACGGTATCAGCTTTGGCTGCAGCTTCCCCTGCTGCTTGGATAATGGATGGATGGGCATATTACTATTACATGAAAAAAATAGTTAATTTTAACATTTGATGGCAGCAATACTACTCAAAAAAATTCTGAACAGGGCAAAAATGCTGTAAAAGTAGTGGTAGTAAAAGGAAATAGCTATCTACATATTGTGTAACAATTTCATAATAATGATCTTGAATGTAAAATTGTGAAGCATTTGATTATCTCATCATTTACAAACGATTAATATCAACAAACAATTCAGAGAATCTGAAGGGACAACGTCAAAGATCTGAATGAGATGCCCATGATCTTCAGGTGCTCTGCCGCTCTACATTAAAAATAGGCATGATACTGTCATGGGAATCACTGCATGGGCTTGAGAACAAATCATTGTCTGTAAACACAGTTTGCCACGTCGTTCAAAAATCCAGGTTCAAATTCTATCAAGAAATGCTGCTGTCTTGTCTGAGCCGAAGCTAATTTAAAATGGGCTGAAGCTAAGTGGAAAATATTAAATGGTCAGACAAATAGAAATGTAAAATTCCTTTAGGAAAACATGGACACTGGGTCCTTCAGACTAAGTGACAATGAGACCATCCAGCATGTCATCAATACTCAGTTCAAAAGCCGGCGTCTCATAAGGCGTAGAGGTGCATTACTGCCTGTAAAATTGGCAGCTTGCACATCTGAAAAGACACCATCGACGCTGAAAGGTATACCCTGGTTTTAGTGCAACATATGCTCCCATACAGGCTTCATCTTTTTATGGAAGGCATTGCTTATTTCAGCAAAAGAGTGATGAATCACATATAAGCATTTGCATTTATTATAACAGCATGTAGAACACAGTAGAACAGTCCGGAACTTTCACCAACTGAAAACATCTGGCACATCATCAAAGAAAAAATACAACAAAGACCCAGGACTGTTGAGCAACTAGAAGCTTATATCAGAAAAGAATGGGACAACATTCCTCTCCCAAAGGGCCAGCATCTGACCAGACAGGTCTCACATTTTTTAGGATGTTCTGCTGCCATCTAATTTTTCTTTTTTTTCTTAAAATGGCACATTTACTAAGTCTATACATTTTACATGTTTTCTATGTTTTATTATAACAGAATATGGGTTATTGGATGTGCACTCTATTGCATTCTTTCTTTATTTACAATTTACACTACAACTTTTTTGGAATTGGGTTTGTAAAACAATTACAGAAGAAATAATGATTTGGACAGTGCTGTTCTGGGGTTTGGCCGCTAGACGGCAGCCGTTCTGTTTCCGTCTTCATCACGTGTCCTGTCAGCTATTCCTGGTTTGTGTCTCCGCCCCTTTCCAGCTGTTAGTCGTAATCTCATGATAAAATATAATACAATACGTGATACATGGTCCACGATAATGATAATATCGCAATACAGCGATTCTCTGATAATCAATGTATTGCACGAAAATGACATAGCAATCCATCACAGAAACACGGGGATGTGTTATTAATTTACATAAATAACAGGAATGCTATTGTTGACTTTGACGTATTTGCTTTGCGAAAACGCTACTTTAGCTTCAGGGCTTCACTTCTGCTCCCCTTTGTCATTTTTCAGTTGCGCAAACATCGTGCTACCAACTGAACTACAACTCCCCTATTTTACCGCACCAGACACTACACAGTCCACAATGCATTGCTCCCCATAAAACACGCCTTCCGCTACAGCCAACTCGTTTTAACCATGTGTATACCAGATAAATTATGGAGCATTTTGCTCCGGCCTAATCTAAATTATTGTTGAGGATAGTTCAGCAAACCCTAACGATTGGTAGGGAACGCGAAATTCTGTACTCTTGGATTACTTAGTCTTTTCACCTTTTTAAAGAAGCTCTCCAGCGAGGTGTGTTTACTCACGTTAACGGTTCGCTTGTAGTTTCAAACATCAGTATTAATGTGTGGGAAAGAGATGCTCAGAGATGCGGCCGTCACAAAATAATCCACAGTCTGTTTCGTCAATGTTCTAAAAGTCAAAGTCAGACTTTAGATTTAAATGTGCCCGGGGCGTTCTGTCTGCTATCTATTTGTTGGGAAATTTTCTTCAGCTTTCTCTCTAGTCTCCTGCACTCAGTCAAGCAGCGCCACCAATAGGAGAGAAAAAGTAGCGACGCAGGTGAGTCACATCGGATGGTTATTCATTTAAATATCAATATTGCCATCTGCATATCAATTATCGTATTTCGTGAGCAAGGATGACAATATATCGCCATATTGATATTTTGTCACACTCCTAGTCTGTATTGTTACCTTTTCTTTATCTTTGATTTCTGATTTATGTGCCTTGTAATCCATGTTCTTGCAATATTCCTCGCGTTTACTTCCTGAACCCTAAATCATGACAGCTGTGTTGCATGGCAGCATTAATATTTTGGTCTTACCAAGCAATGAAGTCCATATTTTGTGCCCAGATCTCTAGTTATTAAATCAGGGAATTGAAGTTCTGAACCAGTTCCATCAACAGGAATTAAAGCTCATATATCTCTCAAGATTTAAAGCTCAACCGTGCACATAATTGTTCAGAACTGCGGTGCGGGAGAACCTACAGTAGCCCATGAATACTAACATGAATACATGGCATGGTAAAGGAGATTGTTTATATAATATATGCTGCACAGAACATGTGCCATGAATCAGAATAACCACATACATCAGTTTTCCCTTACTAAATAATGATGATGTATCATGCAGCAGATGGAGCTACAGCACGTCTTCACACATCTAAGAAGACTATGCCGTCACCGCTGATGAATGAGCGGTACATACTAGCTCCCCAATATTATATACACTTACACCTCAACATGACCACATACATCAACACAGGCCACTCTATATTTCACATGACATCTTGCCAATTACAGCTATTTCAGTCATGCCTGCCATGTCAGTATTATTGGTGTAAACAGTTTCATTGCTGTAAGTAGACGTCAGCACTGAGAAACACGATATTCCGCATGAAATTCTACAGAGACACTCCTTCTGCAGATTTGTGTTCTGCAATAACGTGCAGGCAAATGTTTCAGCATTCGCTGCAACTTTCAAGGCCATATTGATTGTTCGCCTCAGTCTGCAGTCGCTCATTTCACCCTGCAGAGATTTGAATACAGCATTCAGGTTTGCTAGACATATGGCTTGTCTGGGTTTTTTTTCATACACATTTCTGTGTATAAACAGAATGAGTCACAGGTGAAAACACTTGCTGAAAAGCAGTTGAGTTTCTCAAATCAGCAAATAGTTTTCTCACATCCACCTACAGTGGCTGAACACACAATCAGATCTGAACTAGACCATTCCACTCCTCGCTCTTAAACAAGGAAAGGGTTGTAATGAGCTGATAAGAAAGATCAGGAGTTTTGAGGATTCAGATGCACAAACAAATATGGAGATAAATGGGTTTGGTATGTCTTACCATCTTTATTACGGTTTTGTAACAGCACTCTCAGCATGTGAATGACATGTTTTGGGTTTAATTTCCTCCTTTAAACTGCAATATCATCAATATTAAGTATTTTTTTACACACTCGCTGCTCAAACTGAGCCTACTCAAAATAATATCCGTACAATGAGAGATTCAAATGACTGTGAAGAAAAGGACCACAAACTAACAATAATTTTGTATTTTTGAGCACAACTAACAAAGTGTGGGGGAAAGACAGTGGCAGTGGTGCTGGGTGTACTGAACATGGAGTAGACTAAAACTGTGCTCTGCTTCTCTGGACATCAGGAATGTGTGTGTGTGTGTCTGTGTGTGTGTCTCTGTGTGTTTGTGTATGTGTGTGTGTATGTGTTTTAGTAAACATTATTTTCTAGATCAGTGCCACAGAAAATAATGACTAAACTAAAAAAAATGCTAATAAGACAGGAGCCATCTGATTCAGTAAAATTTAGAGAAATTGACTATGAGATTTGATTGTATGTCAGAAATGCCAGGCAGGAACTAGTTTGCAAAAATGCTGGATTATTTTCAAAACCAGTTCAAAACTCTTGCATTTTTGAGAAACTTTTGTGAACCTCTTCTCCCTGTCATTGATATTCATTTATAATCTTACACTTACACATACTCAATAAATTGTGTTTATTAGCCAGTTTTCTCATTTAAAAAACTGGGTAGGGTTGACATATAGACTCGTGTTTACGTACAAACAAACAAAGGAGGGTCGAAGTGTGTAAATGTCAGGTTACATGGCTATGGCAGATCTTTCCAGAACTTTTAAACCCCCCTGACAGTATTACAACTCAACTTTAAAACCACTTCGCAATTCCACAAGACCCGAAACCGACAGAAAGGTTGGTGTTTGTCGTGAGGTAAAGAAAAATTTTTTAATAATTTCTGTCAGAAATGCGAAGCCTGTACCGCGTTAACGCCACAGTCATGTCACAAACCAGCTCAGTCCTTTAAACGGCACCTGTACGTTAAGGCTCAGCTCGTGCGTACGAACAGAAGCGCGCGCGCACGCAAACACACTCACCTCTTTCTCTTTTTGACGCTCGCGCTCGCGCACGCTTTGCTCAGGTATTTTACGGCTGTTGAGTATAATGAAATACAGCAGAGCCGCCAGCCAGAAGAGCGCTGCCAGAGCTAAAGTCAGCTTCCGAGAAAGCCTCTTCATGCTTTTCCTTCGTGTTGTTGTTGCTGTTTTGTTTCTTTTCAGGTTGCTGTTTAAGCTAAGCTACATCTTAGCTCCTCGGCGCGAGCGTCTTCCTGATAGGCTGCCGCCCGTTCGCGCCTCCGAATTGTGCGCGAGCTCCGGCAGCAGACTCGCTGTGGGCGACGGTGAATCGTCGTCCAGCTTGATTAAAATCTCCCTCCTCCCGCCCACAGCTGAGGTAACGAGCAAATGTGAATGAGTTTAGCACCACCTACCGCGGAATGATCCGGACACGTCTGTGTGGGTTTCTTTTTACTCAACTTCTCCCTCAGTTTCGCCTCCCTCATCCTTTAAAAACGGCCAGTGTTTGTGAGGAAGCTGCTCAGTGTTCATATTTTACACTCGACAACATTCACACACACGTTTTTCAGGATTTCCCGATTGTTAATCACTATATTTGACAGTTTGTACAGTTTTTATTTGAGGAATGTTGCTTTTTCTTCCCTGAAAAATGGCTTCTAGTTTTTTGAGGTTCTTGTTTTTTTGTTTATTGGAAACGGGCGTCAATAAAAGACGGGATATTATTAGAAGATATACAGTATAAATGTTTATGCTGACATTTTTGCCAGTAGCACAGGAAGTTTTGCCCACACGTTTCACGCAACTGTACATGCAGGATGTTGAAAGGCAGAACAGGACCTAGATATTTTTCAGATTGACTACTGTTTTATCATTATCTATAACACACGGGGTCCTCAACTTACATTATACTCCACATACAGAATTTTGTGGTTACATTGCCTCCTGCCCACCCCTTAAAAATGTACAATTTAACATTTAAAGTGAAAGTAGATTGCATATAGTAGATTCCCACTTATACTCACTTGTGTTCATACTACTTGCAATAATATATACTTGCAACAATATAATTTAATATGGTACTTGTGTCGTGCCTTTTCATAGGTAAAGAAGCACTTAAAGAGCAACATCAGCCGATGCTGAAGCACTTATGACAAAGAAGAATGTCCTGGACTCTTATAGTACTCGTATATATGAAAAGACCATATCGACCACTTAATGATAACAAAGAATGTGTTTTCTCTTACAGATAGCAATGCTATAGCCCATATCATCTGCATTGTTGTGGCACCTACCCTGTTTTCTATGACTAAGAGGAATGTGTTGAACTCCCTGTAACTCGCACATTCTGAATTTATGATTGATTGTTCCTGAACCTGAAATTCGCTTTGGACAAAAGCATCAGCCAAATGAATAAATGTAAATGTAAATAAAACGCTCAGAAAATGGCATGACAGAGCCTCGGGGGGGTCAGTGTCTCCCTCTGGTGGACTGACAGAGGAATAACCACAGGAGCTTATTTAATCAAGTTTCGACTTACACCACACTGAGTGGAACGGAACCCCAATGCAAGTCAATGACCCCCGTACATATAAACATATATTATTACATTCTATATTATATATAAAACCCAGAAGACCAAGGATTTTCAATAGTCATTTTATATAGCCAGTAAAATTGTTCTATTGTTGCTGTAAACATCATGACGCTGTGTTTCTGTTAACACCACTGTAAAAACCTCTGTAATTTTTTCCCAAATACAACATTTAAAATAAGTTCACATATTTAGCCATAGGAAAGTGAAAAGGCATTGTTGTAAAACACATTGATACTGCCCATAATTGCAAGAAAGCATTTACCATTTATTCTTTTTAATTTACTTCAACAACCTACTAGCATCAACTGCCAAGTTGTGTGCCTATATTGTTTCAGCTCTCTATTGGCTTAATTAGCATAGATGGCAACATATGTATTCCTGACTGACACCATTTTAAAGTTCAAATTAGAATGAAAAAGGTCTCCACTTTATATTGCAGTAAAATGCAGGCCCTGCGGTTCCTCAGAGTTATCCTTTTTTAGCATCTGTCAAATCACAGGCGATATAAAAGCACATTGTTGCTTTATTCTTTGCTTGCTGGGCCTGTGGGAACACATTAGCATAGTTCTAATTAGCTCTCGTGCTGCGTGCCAGAGGTTGAACATGCTGCTCAGGGAGTCTTCTTACAGGAGGAGGTTAACCTGAGGACGTTCCTGTGCCAGAGAACAAAAATTCCCTTCCTCGCCAGTATTCACAGAGGCCCTCGAGAAGGAAAAGAGGGCTTTATTTAGTGCTTGCAGTGTTGACGTTAGGGAGGACAACCCACAAAGTCAGTATTTGGTGATGTCCAGAGGCTTGGACCCAATTTAGCACGGAAGAAGGTCTGATCCCGTTGACAAATGATGGCCCAGTTTAAGAGATGGTGCTTAGGAGGTGTCTTACAATACTTATCAGCCCAATCTCAGGGGTGTTCTCAAGGGAGCTCTAACTGCATCTATGAGAAATTGGATTTATGAAGTGTCAGATCCGTTTTTGCTTTCTATGTGGTTGAATGCTGCTGTGACAGCAGGGAGATGGTTTCCATGCTCTGATGAAGCCCATATGACTGATGGTGCAAAGCGCAGGCAGGATTTTGGGAGGGTGTTCATGTGTATGAAATGCTTTCATACATTATCAGGACAAAAATACCCCAATGTTATAGGGAAACCAGAGAAAAGTCTCTCTTATCTACATTATCAGGAACAGCACATTTTTCATATTATATTATATTATATTATATTTATACAGCCAATTTGTAACTACCAATTTAGGATATGATTTTAGTGATGTCCCGTTCATGTTGAAGTTAGAACAAACATGTTAGAACTGGAAATCTCATTTCAGTTTCAATTTCTGTAATATGTGTTATTTTATGTATAGTTGCAGTATATTTTGACTTTACAAATACTGCACTAATATGCTAATTTGCACTTCTAAATTCCATTGTCAGATAACAACATTTTATCTGATCTCACCTGCTAACAATATATGTTATATATGAATATTAATTATACTTAATTATACTTATACTATTATAGTCTATATGAATAGACCATATTGACCACTTAATAATGGTGTAGAAAGTGGTTTCTCTTACAGATAGCAATGCTATAGCCCTTATCATCTGCATTGTTGTGGCACCTACACTGTTTTCTATGACTAAGAAGAAAGTGTTGAACTCCCTGTAACTCGCACATCAGTGTTGTCATGTCTGAATTTATGATTGATTGTTCCTGAACCTGAAATTCGCTTTGGACAAAAGCATCAGCCAAAGGAATAAATGTAAATGTAAATAAAATGCTCAGAAAAGGGCATAACAGAGCCTCGGGGGTCAGTGTCTCCCTCTGGTGGAACGAAACCCCAGCATAAGTCGAGGACCCTCATACATATAAACACATTATATTATATATCAGACCTAGAAGACCAAGGATTTTCAAGTCATTTTATATAGCCAGTAAAATGTTTATATTGTTGCTGTAAACATCATGATGCTGTTTTTCTGTTAACACCACACCAACAGAGAAATTTTATCTGATCACACCTGCTAACAATCTAATTTGATCTCTGTCCCTATTTTTGTTGAGTGTGTTTCAGCAAATAGATTCTAAATGTGTGTATATTTGCAAAATACAATTAAGTATACAGTGGAATTATACAGATTTTCTGATTTCTTGTTTTTACATGTTTCTCACATGTTTCAGATAATCAAAAAATATATTTGACAAAGATAACCCAATAGAATTCATAACGCAGATTTAAAATAATGATTTCATTAATTAATGGGGGAAAACTGTCCAAACATACTTGGCCCTATGTGTAAATTAATTGCCCCTATTAGTCAAACATTAATTAACTGTGATGAACCACCTTATTATTCAAAAGTTCAATCAAGAAATCACTGAAACAGAACCTGACAAAGTGAAGTAGGCAAAATGATCTCTAAAAGCAACACATTATGTCACGATCTAAACAAATGTCAGAACAGAGGAGAAAATAAGTCATTGACTTCTGTTACAAAGTCATTTCTAAGGCAGCAAACCACATTGTGAGCCATTATCTACAAATGAAGAAAACAAGGAACAGTGGTGAACCTTTCCCAGAGTGGCCAACCTCACAACATCACTCCAAGAACACATTGACTACTCGTGAATTAGTTCACAAAAGATCCCAGAACAACATTTGTGGCAACATAGGCCTCATCTGCCTCAGTTAAGGTCATTGTTCAGCATTTAACAGTAAGGAAGAGCATCACATCCATGGGAGAGTTCCAAGGTGAAAACCACCACGAAACAAAAAGAACATAATAGCTTGTCTCACATTTGCCAAAAACCATCTGGATGAACACTTTTGGGAAAATATTCTGTGGACTGACAAACATGTTTGGAAGATATTGGAAGATCCCAAGACATTTGGCATAAAACAAACCCAGCATTTCAGCAAAAAGAACCTTGTACCAACAGTAAAGCATAGTGGTGGTAGTGTGAAGGTCTGGACCTGCTTTGACTGCTTTTGGTTCAGAACCTGGGTGACTGGCTGTAACTGATGGAACCATGAATTCTGCTCTATAACAGGAAAAGGACAATGTCTGGACTTCTGTTCAAACGCATTTGAGTTGTGTGGCAGAACAATGATCCAAAGCCCACCAATATTACTGGGCAGTTGAAGCTTAAAGGGTTAGGACTTTGCCCCTGGGATCAGAGGATTGCATTTCTTGCTGCCAAGGGTGTCACGACCATTTAGAGGCAATTATGTTTTCACATAAGCACAGTTTGGTTGTTCCCCTGCTCACACTCACCTGGTTCAACTCACCTGGTAATTGCAAGGTTTAGTGAGTGTATTGGAAGAGGGGAGCTACCAAACTGTGCTGGACACTGGCCCTCCCACTCCAGAGCTACCCACCCCTGCACCAAAGGTTCAGTTTATGCAAGCAAAGATGAGTCATGGGTCACCACGTTGTGCTGAACATCTTAAATGATCATTTCTAAATGCAAGATTACAAATTATTATTTAATTATTTATTTTATTATTATCTTTTTTTTTCTTTTTTTTCTTAGAAATTATTATTTCTAGAGAAAAACCAGTGTTGAATGTGCATGATCTTCATCCTCAGAAGATATTCTATAAGAAATTGCCGTCCTACTTTCAGAAATAAAGCCACATGAGCACTAATATTTTTAATCTGGGGTTAAGTTTAGGTTAGGTTGCTGTTTTGGATGGAATCAAAATATGGTCATGTTCATTCCTGAACTATAAGGCAAATGGGACCTTTTGATTTGATCATAAAAAGTCCAAACAATTTAAAGACCAGGTGACATTTTCAAATCCTATAAATATGAAAAAAGAAAACAATTAAGGTAAAAAAAAAAATCAGTACTAAATACCCAGTTATAAAAGTTAATTCATGCTTATGAAAGGCATTGCTCTATAGTTGTTGTCTTTTAATATCTTACAGCTGGAGCTGATATGTTTAGACAGCAGTGTGTTCTCCATCTCTCAGTAATGAAAAAAGAAAAGCGGACAAGTAACTAAATATTGCAGGAAGTGCATGCCTCCTGCTGGCAGACATGACACAGATGAATCAGATGCAACAAAAGAATATTGAGGATAATGTTACCTGTTGGGCTCAGGCCTGTTCTATTAGGCATGAGGCCAAGGATGAAAAGGCAGTGTAAGGTAAGCCTTAGAAACAACCTGCGATATGTTGAGTAGGAAAATGGACCCCCAAAAGAAAAGGACATTATTACGCAGGTCAGTTAGGTGCTTCTAATGAGCGTGTCAGTGGACACCTAATAGGAAAAGAAGTAGAAACAGTATGTTCTGATGGACATAGACTGAATGTCATGAACGGTAACAAAAAAAATAACAGAAACATAGTAATTTTGTGCAACTGTTTCTAAATAGAAATGTAAATCTCAATGTTATTGGTTTTAACATTATTTTGACACTCTGTGGCCCACAAAAAGAATTTAAATGTGGTTATAAATTATGTATTAACTCCAAACTCTCTGATCTTTTGATCAACAGCACATATTGGAAGCTTGCAGTTCTTGATTTTTGTGTGTGATAGAAGCAATACATACAGCGTGTAAAATAAGTATGGAACATATGGAACAATGTCATTTAAGACATTATATTCTCACCAGATGTCGGTAAAAACATCTAATCCCCACACACAAAAATAAATCAAGCCATAGATGAAGAACCAAGGTTCAGAAAGACCTGGAAATTAGCAGGTACAATTGTTGTTTTAAATAAACAATAACTCATGCTCTCAGCCACTACAGCTTGTATGCACACTCACAACGCAAGACTCTAATGCTGAAGAAAAAGCATATTATTTAATTTAAGTAGAGCTGAAAATGAGATGAGTGTTTGCAGACACATGAATGGTTCAATCCTGACAGTTCTGCACAGAGGAAGTGGAAGTGAATGTCCCTGGACTTGGTCAAAGTTTGTCGTGTTTCTGGGATGTGTGTGGGCGTGGTTATGTATGCTCTCTGTTTTAGCTTAGATTTACAAGAGGATCTGATCCTGACCATGTCTACATGTTCAATGATTGGTCGGCGAGACCTTTAAAGAAGTTCAGGAGGTTGTCAGAGAGGAGGGGCTGTGATTGGCGGAAGTGTCGTCAGCATGGTCGTCGTCGCTGGCATCTTGCCTCGTGTGGGCAGCAGCGTGCTGCGCAGTAGGGCAACTGGCGTTGGGCTGGCCTAGTGGATGGCAGGAGCATTGGATGATGTTGTCTCTGACTGTCTTTGGTTGGCGGGGTTGTCCGACATGTCACATTTTAATGTTTTTAATGCATGATACACTTTTGGCTAAAAAAACACGTTTAAGTTTTCTGGCCAACATTTAGACAAGTATCTGAAATGCTGGGAGAATATAGTCTGGTCAGATGAGACCAAACCCAACCTCTTTGGATGCTATAATACACACCATTGTAAATATTTCTCAGCTCTAGTCTGCAATATACATTGATGCTTATGTATATATGTGAAATGCATCGTGTGTGTGTATATATATTAGATATGGGTGTATAAGTATGTTAATGTATGCAGATATGTATATAGTATGTGCGGGTATATACACAGACAGATATATATATATATATATAAAACAGATATTTATACTATTTATACTTTCATCTAATCTCATCTCATACTCCTAAACACTCACCTCATTCCAGTACTAAATAATTTAAATAATTTAAATAATTTAAATGATCATGTCTATTTTTTGTCTATTGTGTTTTTTTGTGTATGTACACTTATTCTGCTGCTGACAGAGCGATTCCACACAAATTCCGTTTTACTTTGTTACAATAACAATAAAGAATCTTTATCTTTATAGCAACCTCCCTCTGATAAAAAAGAGGCAGATCATCAATTTTGTAGCAACATACTGAACGGTACAGTCCTGAATTTGATGTGTGTCTGTAAAAGAGAAAGAGAGAGAGAGAGAGAGAGAGAGAGAGAGAGAGAGAGAGAGAGTGTGACGGGATAACCCATAACATGCAATTACAATTCATGTTTGCGGTGGAACAGCCCTCCTGCTTCGTTTTGCGAGTGTGACGAAAAGGACAGACTACGACACAGCTGATATAACACTCAGTAAAATGGATCAAATTAGATAATAGCGCAATGTTGGCCTTCTCTGTGCTGAAAAGGTCACAGCTAACACCAAGAGAGGGAGAAAGACATGATGAATACCTCAGAATAACAGGAGTAATGTGAGAGAGTAGTACCGAAAGGAACAGAAAGAATGGCTTCATTTATGTGTCCAGGCTTCTGCTTTTTCATGGCTGCTGTTAGTGAAGGTGTGAGCGCATGAACAGTAGCTTAGTGAGATTCCACAAGTGAAAGATGAATCTTGTCTGCTGGACTGTGAAGATGGGAAAGAAAAGCAGACGGCTGGATGAGACAGAGGAGCTTAAGCCTGTTTGCTTAGTCTCTGCCTGCGTAGTCTGCTGGAAGGACGGGCTCTCATGCTCACCCCAGCTGCTCCGTTGAGAACGAATCCATTTTTGCCACCATTCCCGGTTGCTTTAAGGCAAGATGAACAGGCAGAAATTATGATGTTTTTATACCTGTAAAGTTAACTGCTTGTTTAATTAAAATGTCCTTTTCCCTCTGTATTTGTCAGTCTGATGTCTTGGTTTGTTTCTATGGCCATGTGTTTTGATTCCCCATGTTCTTCTAATCATGTGTCCTTGCCACGGCCTTGTCGTTAGTACTGTGAGCTGTTTCAGGTTGCTGTGCTCCTCCCCCTTCCAAGTGTCGGCCATCTTGTATAGTGTTTACCCAACTCCAATCCAATCCAACTTTATTAAAAATTCACTTATACACCAGCGCAGGACCAAAATGCTCTAGAATAAATACGTTAAGAACAAATAAATAAAAATGAAAGAGTAAAAACACATACAATAAAACAGAATAAAACACAAATACACATGATACATTAAAAAAAAGGTTTATATTGTGTACCCCAGTTTGCTCTTGTATACGTGCTAGTTGTCATCATACTGACATTAAACCCTGCACAACTGAACTAAAGTATTTTCTCCTATTTTAGGATAAATTGCATCTAGATTCCAGTTATGTCCGTAACATTCACACAGATGGTGAATGTCCTCCGAGGTCTTGTGGGGAAGTGATGTTCTGGGGGCCCATTCTTTGAACTGTTGAACTGTTATTCTCAAAATCACATTTTCTCCACAATCAGAACTAAAATCTGAGCTTCGTTAACCACTTCTGTCTGGATTAATGCTAACACGCCTATAAACCTCTTCTGTCTCTTGCGTGTAGTTTACCAATAAATTATACTGCACATCATGTCACTTTATTTCTCTTTATTTAATTACTATGTGACACATTACATTAACATTTACTAGGTCTTGGATTTATTTATGTTTGTATTTTATATTTATATTTGTTTGCTTCTTCCATTAAGAATGTTGCACAATGTATACTGCACAAGCGTCACTGAATGCACCACCTGCATTGTCCATACATGTGAATGCACCTTATACGGGAACAATGGCTATTTGTATAGTATTATTATTTGGACCGTTTTTTGCATAGTATTTGTATTTTAGTATTATGCATAATGTTATTAAGTGTTATATGTAAGTGTATGTATTTAATGTTTGTAAATTACCTTTGTAAAATATCTGGCTAATGCTCCCCAATCCCCACAAACCCACCCCCTGATTAATAATAAAGTATCTATCTATCTATCTATCTATCTATCTATCTATCTATCTATCTATCTATCTATCTATCTATCTATCTAT
>JBBIGC010000152.1:12240134-12264844 GCA_037576955.1 Lepidarchus adonis | reverse complement strand
AACTGCATTTCGTTGCCTTGTACCTGTGACATGTGCAATGACAATAAAGTTGAATTTCATTTCATTTCATTTCATTTATACCTGCTTCTCCTCTGGAGATAGTACCCCTTCAACCATCACCATCTGGTACTGTGTGTGTTTAAGGTGGCCTGGGAACTTGCGCATGCGGCTGACTGAGCCTGCAGCAGTGTTTGAGGTCAGCAGCTTCTTCATCTCTCCTGGAGGACAGCCGGGATCCAACAGCAGCACACACATACTTCCATTTTTTCGTTCCTCCATGCCCACGATGGTGCGACTGTGGCCTGTGTTCGAGGGAGAAGTTTTAGTATTAGAAGTATGGAGCCACGATCATGTTTTACTTTATTTATTTACACCATTATTGGGTGTAGCACAACACAAACACCAACACAGGGGTCCTAGAGTTACGTCAGGGTTTCGTTCCTCCAAACGCGACAGAACACGTATTTCAATGCAAGTCAGAACTCATGCATGTAACAAGGCTGCGGAAGCTTTATAGAACAGCACTGTGCTTTATTAACAGCTACATGCATGAAAGAGCAGCACACACATGGCTAACACCAGTCTCTCTCGCGTCTCTTATTACAGTAAAGCATTTAGGAAATATATTATTCACATAATGAGCACTTTTAAATAGATTGTTTGCCCCACCCCCACACCAAAAAAATGTTTATTTGTTTTATTTTACTGAGGTTCTAAATTTTACAAATATTTACAATTTAATGTATTAAAATGTATATCACTCTTGTAATTAATAGTTATTTAAATAAACATAAATAAACATTTTAGTAACATAATAAAAACTGAAACTTAATAAGCCCCTGCTGCAACATTAGCAGTCTCCATTACATACCGTTATTAACACTTTGTCAATACAGGGAGTTCTCAACTTCCGTCCTCAGAGTGGGATGAGCGAAAAATTGTTTAATTAAGCACCAATGGGGCCAGACCACCAGAGGGAGACATTCACCCACCTGAGGTTCTGTTATGCCTTTTTCTGAGTGTTTTATGCTATTTACTTTCACTTTCAATTTTACACTGTACATTTTTTTAAAGGGGGGCAGCGCCGTAACCACGAAATTTTATATGTCGAGTACGACATAAGTCGAAGATATACAGGTAACATTGCTGGCTCATTCTAAAGAGTTTTGCATTTACTAAAAAAATCGCTCTGTCTTCACTGTTCATTAAAATGTAACTTTAATTACACTATACAAATTACACTTCCATAGGCTTATGTTATTACTGCAACAAGGTTCATTATTCAGAAATGTTCAGGGTGAAACTGGGAACCTGGGCTTTTAATTATCAAAATAGCTCAAAGAAGCCAAGTGGTGTTTTACAAGTTAGTGTGTAGAAACAGCCGAGACTCTCCTCTCTCTCGTCTGTGTGTGCGTTGAGTGTGGTGTGAGTGCCCACAAGGCTTCACCATTCATTGGCGCCGTTGGTTGAGTGACATATACCCAATCAGAGACTGCTGAGTACAATCTGATTCCTTTAAAACTATCTTACCTTGGTGTTGGAGGTAGATAGGTGGTAGATTGGTTTTCACCACTCTGGGTGGTAGTCTAGCTCCCCTGCTGGAATGGAGGGAAAAGTAGTTTTTCACCACTTCAAACAGTCTGGGGTGTGTTTTTCCTGGACCAGTGGGCTGATGGAAGTCTACAATACGGGCCCTGAGAAAGAGACATATTCCCATATATATATGTAGATGATTATCTTTTTTATAGAGAAGCCTCCCATTTATTAGTATTTTCCATATCAGTTTCAGCTAACAGTGACCTAGGGCCCGGCCCAGTGAGTGAACTCAGTTGAGATGTTCTCACATTGTTCAAAACCCACACACAAGCTAAAATGGGGGAAAAAATCCAAACCAAGCAAAAACCTTCACAGAACATACTTATACTTTAATAAATCTGCAGAACTTAAAATAAATGCTCTGATGTGTGCCATGCCCTACTTTCTCAATGCTCCTGCTCATTAGGACCTAATTACACCTGATGTTATTTTCTTTTGGCTGAAGGAACAATACAACAATTATTACTACAATTCCAATTTAATAAATGCTGTTCCAGGTGAACATAAAGCACTAGGATGCTGCCAATATGGATATGTGAAAAAAATAAGTACATCCCATTATTTTTTTTCACACAAACATATTTGCACAACACAACATTTGACCCTTTTTGAAACAGTGTTTGAAACTTATACATACTTTCATTTTATGCATGTCGCATCATAAGCAATCACCTCCAGGATCAATAAAGCTTTTCTGATTCAAATTCTGATACAAATTATGCATATAAACTGACATTTTGTAGAATGTATACTACAGCCCAAACTCATTTTTAATACACTTTGTGACTGACCTGACTCTGTGGGCAGTGAGGATGCTGTAGATTTCTGTAGCCCCAATCCAGGCCCGGGTTCCCTGCAACTTCCCATTAAAGTGGGATGCCCCTTGGGGGTCAATGCCCTCCGTCCAGGCTGTCTCAATCAGAGCCTGCACCCGTGGAATGCTGGGGACAGAGTCTAAAACAGCAATATAAAAAAACAGAGAGAGGATTTTTTTACTGGTTTACACAGCCAGCTAAAGGTTGTGGAGCTAAAACATGGCCCATGGCTCAGCTATGTTCTCAGAGCATAAATATTCACCATGAGCCACATGCCGAAGTTACCAATGAAGCTCTGCTTCCTCTATACACAACCTTAGTCCGGTTATACTTATACCTGGCAGTGTGTTCAGTGCAGTGTACTGCTCCATCTTTTGTAGGGTAGACAGAAGCATCTGGAGGTTTCTGTAGCCACACCCCCAGCCCTTGTCTCCATCTGAGGTGGAGTAATGATCAGTTTCAGCACACAACCAAACATGGGTGCCATCACGAGCGTCTCGCTGAAAAAATTCATACAGCGCCTCCAGCACACCTGACAAACAGCAAAACACAACAAATCAAACACTAAATTCAATACAACCCAAAAGTTACATAAGACAAAGATTAGGCAACTGTGCAAACTGTTTCCCATTGTTCTCAGCAGTGAGTTATCATTAGAATAAATGCAAGCAAACAAAAAAAGCAGTAAAATGAGTTGTGTGTGTATAAAGTAGTTGTGTGTTGGGAGGTGTTAGAACAGCGCAGGTTTGGTGATTCCCCCTCAGTGCCTCCAACCATTGCATGAATGTGAAACTCTTTCAGCATCAGCACTTGATTTAACCACTGGTTGAGCCCAAACCAGGGATTTTATCGTTACTACAGATAATTCCAGGCTTCCACAAGGAGAAACTCTGGAAATGGGAACCCAACACATCGACAAACATGTACTGTTCACTGTATTTATTGTATTTGTATTGATTCGAATATCACATCATTAGGAAGTCTAAAACTGTTTAACCCACAGGATAAACTCCTGTTCCGCCATGTTTCACATCACTATGACAACAAAAGCACTCGAACACAACACACATGTAATTTCCCATTTACAAATGGAAAGGATCATCTTTCCCATTGCACGTGAAGGCAGCATTAGTCTCCAAAAGGTCTGAAACGGCTTAAAACAAACCTCTGATTTCTGAAGACAGGTATATGAGTGTAACGCGTGTAATTACTCATTTCTGTCGCAATATCTGAGGGTTATTGAAGGATATTTAATGGTTCTGTTTAAACGTATCTTTAAACCACTTCCGCAATAACAGCAGCGTCACAGACGAGTATCACCACCGAACAGACAGAGGGATGATTTTAGCTGTGATGTTTTATCTTCTGTTAAAAGTTTGTGGCCGTAAATACCATCGCCATTCCGTCTGTGAGGAGAATAATAGCCCGTCTCCAACAAACGCCGCTCTATTAAACGCCAGGGCTACTATTGGAAAATATACGGTAAACATACATACATACAAAGATAGATAGATAGATAGATAGATAGATAGATAGATGTATTATATATATATATATATATATATACACACATACATATCTCTCTATATCTATCTATCTATCTATCTATCTATCTATCTATGAAAAGGATCAACAATACAAAAAAAAACACAGCAATACTTACTCCCTGGTGCAATTACTGTGAAGGGGGAAATTTCCCTCCTACTTCATTAAATGATACTATTTAAAAGTGGTGGTCTAACTGCAGGTGCACTTGTATACTTAATTTCATGTTTAGCCCCAGACCAAATTTGCATTCTTACTATTATACCAAAAATATTTTGGACTAATTTTATTATACACTGTTTTAATATTAGACTTGGGGATATTAAAACAGCATATTTCCTGTGCCACTGGCTGGATTAAGATAAGAAAAGGTAAAAGTGATTTAACACACAAACACAAATTGAGCAAATTACATTTTACGCCAACCTTAATCTTCTAACCAGCCATAGATTCTCACCAGTGGTACTGGACCGGCCATCGTCCACTCCTGAGGCCAGAGACTCCATGATTTCTGCCCGTTTCCGGTGATATTCAGCAGGAGCCATTTGACCTCTGCTCACAGCTCGTTCCATGTTGCGCTCCATCTGCCTGCGGTAGCCGCCACCATTATCCATTCCAAACATCTTCTGTACACATCAGTGGTCAAACAAGACTGAGCCTCATAGAAAACTTTAGAATAGTTTAAAGGAATATTGTTCCTTTGAATAATTTTAACATTTCCCTGCACTCAAAGAACAGCTGCTACCGCATCTGCCCAATGGGTTTTGATTCCAGCCGAACAGGATGAAACTGGTTTAATCAGTTGATCTCAATCTTTTATGTAAAAAAGTAATATCATTGGACATTAGATTTAACTAGTCTGAGGAGTTATAAAGTGTAATGAAAATGTGCAGTAATGCAAGCCCTTTGCAATAAGACTGGTGACCCCATTAGAGGGTATGCAGTGATCATTTTTACCCAGTGATTATACAGCTACACCATTTAATTGTCAAGATACAGTATTGTTGCATGGCAACAAGTGTGCAGTACAAATGTTGCTTTGCTGTGGGTCTCTTAAATCTTTATTGTACAAATATTACTGTACACATTTTGGATACATACTCAAATAATTATCATTAAAAACAAAGACAACAAAAAATGTAAAACTGTGTGTACATTTCTTAATATTTTAAGCATGGTTTGTAAGTGTAGTTCAAAATATATCCAATAGGTGGCAGTAATGTATTAACAGTGAATATCACATGATGCTGTGATATAAACAGCAATTCTCATTGAAGCAGCTACAACTTGCATAATCAACTGCTAGATTACTGCTTCATTAATATGGAAAGCTGTTCTGAGCTCAGTCATAGCCAAATTTAGCTCAGACACGTCGCTCTCCGTCATTGCTTGAAAGAGTTGCTGACTACAGTGACTTAAATACAACTGTTGTCAAAGTGCTGTATGGGCATAAAACAACATTTTTTTTTTCACATTTTTGTGCCCACCACTTTTTAAAAGATCATTCAAATTCACCTTCACCTTGCTCAACCATTCATTGTGACCCAGCCATTGCCATTATGGAAATGTGAATCTGGAAGCAGAATGTGCACAAAGCTCTATTGACTTTACTTAAGTTTCCTTCGGTCTGCACTGTGCTGCAGTACTAATACTGTTCATGTGCTTATTCTGCCGCTTACCTGCAGTTGTTTGAAATTTTTTTCCTCCCTCTTGGCTTCTTCCACTTTCCTCTTCTCCTCCTCTTCCTCATGGAGCTGTCTGGCCAGCCTCAGATCTGTGGAAACATCACCTGGAAAGAAAATCAAGATTACGTTCATGCTACATTTTTATTTTCATAATACAGACATTATACAAAAATATATTTTCCAAGAATTACATAGACAGTATGGTACACATACACAAAATCCACAGTACTTTTTATGTATACTATAAAGGTCTAGAATTCTGTCTAACATTTTTACAGCCTCTCCTATAACAGGGCTGGGACACTGGTGTAGCAACACATATTGAAAGATTATGCTTTAAGATTTATGCTTTGAAGCTACACATCTTAAATTCTAGAGGATAAATCAGAGGTAAATGTTTCTGCTGATCATTCCACAAGGTACAAAAATGGATTCAGGAGTTTTGTGTAATTAATGGGACATTAATACACCACAATACCAACCTAAAGCATGGTAACACCAAATAGGGGGTATGGTACTTTCACTGACGTTTCTGCACTTTCTTTTAGGATGAAGGTCACTGTTAGTTTATGTATATTACATAATGTTTGGCAGTTGCTTTGCTAGGGGCTGCCACTTTTCTCCTTCCCGTCTTCTACACACTCACTACTAGATTCTACCCCAGTGCTGACTCACACCACTGTGCAATAAAACACAACAGTATTAAATACAATATATTCAATGGTGTGTTTAAAACGTTAATGTGCAATACTGCTGTACATAACCGGATGCCCAGAATGTACACCCCACCCTCGCACTAGCTATTGTCACGTTCTAAATAGTATGTAGTGTATAGATTCCATCCTCCATCCTATTATTTTGATTCTTTACTGTGTAATGGACCCGTTGCTTATGTATGAACCATTTATGTATTTATTGTAATGTCTTGTCAATACTATTCTGCATTTTGAGGCTGCACTGCTTGCAGTTTGCTCAGTCTGCAAAGGAGGCATTCGATGAAGAATTTAATTGCAATTTGCCAACTGCAATTTATACACACAACAATAAAATTTGGAAAAAAAATCATTGAAACCTAGTTTTGCTAAATGCTCAACATGAATTCAAAACATTCAAATCTCCTGACACTAAGGAAACAACTACAGATTATTCCACCCATTTTAGAAAAAGGGTCAGAGGAAAATGTGGCGAACAACCCATAGGTAAATTATTTAAATAGTTTTATTTGTTTGTTTGTTTATTATATCATTTACAGTTGATAAAGATCCTACCCATGCATCTACCATGTTTTTGCCAATTCACAAATGATTTACACCAGAAAATGTAAATACTCTGATAATGTACTAGCATTGTTTGCGTGTACCTGTGGCCACAGCTGCTCCACAGTCCAGATGTAGCTCCACATGCTCCTGCAGTAAGCTGCTGTTTGCACAAGCCACAGAACACAGTGGACAGTTATACAGTTGTGAACCTGGAAAACGCACATAAAAGATTCACCTTAACACATACATAGTCCATGCTTAGCACGCATGACATCCGCTCGTCATGTTCTGAGTCATGTGATCTTCGCTTCATTGTCTGCCTTGCTGCCATTTACAAACCTGATTCATTTCCTGCTGAAGAACATGCCTGTGCTGAATTCCCTGCTTCTGGAAGGTCTCCTTTAAATGATGAAACAGTTTAATACAGAAATTACATAACAGACAGTGAGGTGTGAAAAAGCAGAAATGTGGGTTATGACTAAAAATAATAAAATATACACTTGCACACACAGTGCCTATAATAAACAATCTGTCTATGGTAAATATAGTCAATAAAGTGACAAACCAGGTGTAATAGCAGAGAGCATGCAATAATAAGTGTGAATTAAGCAGCAAAACAGAAAGGTGGTAGACCCTTCAAAACAACTGGTGTTGTGCAAACGCATCATATCTTAATATCTTAAATATGAGCAAAACTAACACATTTTACATCCCTGTTAAAACCAATCAGGGTTTTGAGGAATCATTGGCCTATATATGTTTCTTTATGATTTATTATGATGCTGCATTAAAAATACTTGAACAGCTGCATCTGGAATTTTAACACATTTTCCAGCTTATCCCAGATAAGCTAACGAATACTTAGAGGGCTGAACAATGAATTGTTTTTTTAGATTGAAATGCAATTTGAAAGAGCCTAATGTTTGAAAAAAGTGCTTTATGTTAAAAAAAAGATAAATTTGAAGAAAATACTTAATTAAAATACTTTAAATTCAAATTCTGGCTAAGAAAATTTGATATTTTCCGCAAATTGTTAAGTCCATATTTCGCAAATATATAAATAAATACATCACAAAAAACACACAAAAAATGCATTTAAATCTACATTAAGGTTGCATAGATTTTTCCATGTGGTTTAAGATGCAATATGACTGTTAAAATGCACAAAAGCTCATGTGCATTTGAAAACTATGTGCTAAGAGTCTGTTTTTAGAGATCCTTTATCAATATGAATGCTGATCCAAGATCACTTCTCTTCAGCCTTGGTGTTGTCTAAAATGGTTGTGAGTAGTGAGAAATGTTGGTTTTTATAACTCACAGTAGGTAATACAGTGTACAATACCATACTGACAATTCTATGTCACTTTCATAACGAGCTGGATGCAGATTGAGTGGGTTAGGGTTAGGCTTAGTCTTAGTCTTAGTCTCTTAGTCCCAAGCTTTGGGAATGCACAAACCCCGTTAGCTCGCCAAACCCACCTCTCAGCATGAAAGGCTGCAGAACAGATTTCCTTCCATGCTATTTACCTCGTTAAGCCACCAACCTCACCTCTCGCCCTCGCCACAATGTGCAATGTGCAGGTGTATGCATTTCTCCATATATAGCTCTCCAAACTTGTTTTTGTGTTACAGCTGAACGTAGCCTAGAACGCAGTCAGTTGTGCTAAATCTGTAGGTCGGTGGCTGCTGCTGTTATTGGTGAGTGGGCGTCACTAACGTACGATAGACCAATCACTGATGCAGCCTCGGTCTGTCTGGACCAATCAACACAGGAAACCCTGCTGTTTGACTGACAGCTGATTGGTTGGTCTACCTGTCCACGGTCCGCCTCCAATAGTATGAACAGTTGCACATTACATTTTAATTTTGTCCTGACAGATATTACAGTATTAGTGTTGGATTAAATTCTGAGTTTGCATAGTTTGTGAATTAGACTCAAAATGTCTATTAAAGAAAGTTGCATTCTCTGACTGACAAGCAAAAAAAGAAATTTAGCATCTATCACAGCAATGACTTGACAAAGCTGCAGCAGGATATTGCTGACGTTTTTACTGCCCAATTTCATCAGCCTGTTAAAAATTGCATACATTAACAGATCATTCTTACATCATAAATCTTTTTCTTTGATCTTTATTATTATTTTTTATTTAAAAGCTTTATTTTATGTTAAAAATCTGTCCAAAGAAACAGGTTTCAAAAAAATGTCACTATTCGTGTCAATGGCTCGCCACCCCGCCTCTCGCCAAATTTATGGCCCAGACCAATAGGGGCGAGCTGGCGGTGTTTGACCGTATTTAAGTTAAAGATTTGGGTGACTATTGACTTCTAGTGTTTGGTAGCATTGATAGACCAGTAGCTCTGGTACTACAACAAAGAAGCAAAATTAGAACTCCAAACATGTTTTGTCTCATCAGTCACATCTGGAGTAAGTGGAAAATTGTGCAATTTTGATATTTTCAGCCAAATTATCACAAAAATCTAGGACTTGGGTAGGCATGCTCTTCTCGATTAGCTTTATGTAATTCGTTCTCCTACCTTCAGACATGGACTGGTCCTGAAGATGCAGCTCCACATGTTCCTGAAGAATGAAGCAGTCACTGCAGACCAGACTGCAGAAGGGACAAGATAGCAGCCTCTCTGCAAAACAATGGAGAGAACTTCCAACAATAACCAAAAGTGTCCACACAAAAGCCACTATGTCAAGACATCATATATCACAAAGAGCACCTTTTTTAGGAGAGCACAGGCGTTTCTGTTTTAACTTGCAATGCTCTTCTGCATCTTCTGGAGTCTTTTCAGTGTAGCTACTGGGTGCGAGTCCAGGCCCCCGCAGCTTTTTGATTCCATTTGGCACGGTCGCTGCAGGGGGTGAAGATCTGGTCCTGGATTTGACTTCCTGACCTTGAGTAAGTGTAATTCCTGCAGTGGGTGTGACTGTCCCATTACCCAGAGAGGACATGTGATGACTTGAAGGTTGAATGGAAGTTGGAGAGAGCCCTGAGTTCAAAAATGAACTACTGTCTGTTCTTAAGTGGTTTGGAGTCCTCTGTTCTGCAAGGCTTCTTCGTCTACATTCTGTAGTACCTCCATCTGCTACCGGGGTATCATGAACGTTCATCTCTTTCTCCTGATGTGCTGTGCCAATATGGAAGCTCAGCTCATCATAGGAGACACCTGACAGCAAACAAAACGGACAACTCATCTCATTTTCCAAGTGGCTCAGGAGGAGATGAGATCTCATGTCCGTTTCGGATGCAAGCTCTTCGCAGCAGATGTCGCACACCGGCATGGCAGAACACCTTCTGTGAACGGAGAAAGGAATAAACAGAAACAGGTGGATTATGTGGGAGGTAAGACAGCAGACATAAGATAAGATTTGCTACACTCTTTACTGTAAGAAAAAAAATTATAAAAGGTGAAGTATATTAGGTATAAATATTTGTAACATCTCAGGGGTGTGAGATATGGTTAAAATATCATGACACAATAATCTGATAACTTTTTTCGATACACAATATTGCATGATGTGTATTTTTCCATCATCTTTTAAGAAGGAACAAATTAAAATGAGCCAGCAGGGCTGATGACAAATTTTTATTCTGTGTTTCTCCGGATGCAATACAAGAAGTTGATGATGGTCTCTTTGAAAAGTACTGATCTGGTAACAAAAATCTCAAAAATCATATTGTGGCCACAATTTATCACAATAAATACTCTTTGGCTTTATCAACAATATTTAATTATTTAATTATAAATTGTGGCTTTATAAAATTATAAAAAATAGGATTCTATTCCCATGTCTTACTAAATCGTGAACAAACACTACTTTTATTTAAAAGGACTAGCCCTGGTTCAGGTCCTGACCCCAATGGTAGAGCATTCTTTTGTATGATGAAACATGCCATATATATATATATATAAATTTATTTTTAAACACTTTTTTTTTTTTTTAAATAAAATCCATGTTTTCGCCAGTGCCTGTTTCTGTCAAACGTCAATGGATCCTCTGAATGACAAGGTTGTTCAAATTTAAACACAAATGTCAAATGAATCACATTTTACAAATTTGGCTTCCAAATATTATGAAAACAAGATTATTTAAAAACAACTGTGCTGTATTCTCTTTAATAATGATGCTCTCATTATGTCTTATGTGCAAACAAAACAAATGAAGGGCGCTGGACAGCCCTGTGTGGAAAAAACATGTTTTTTAATGTCTGATTTTCTGTGGTTTCAGTAAGTATTTAGTCAAACACACAGAAACTCTGCAATTCAAATAAAAAAATTATTAAATGAATGAATATTTAAAAGGGAAAATTGAGCTTTAGTGTTTTGTTCTTACAGCAACACTATAAAGCATAAAACTTACTGGTTGGTCTATCTTGTAAACATATCCATCTGCTAAACAGGTGAATGTAAAAATAAGGATTCATAAAAGTTGATGATTTCACAATTATGTTTCATTTTAGAAAAAGGTGAAAGGAAAAGTGTAGACAGTACAAACCAAAGTAACTGTGTAAATTCAGTTAAAATAAAAATGCAAATACTTAAGGGTTGGAGAGAGATTTTGCAGTACACAAATATATAATTTATATAATATATAAGAATTATATTCTCTATATTTGTTTTTTTTATAACAGTTGGAAGTAATTGCTGTTTACACTGGAAATGTCAGTGTGAACTGATCGCCTTTTCAACATAAGCCTGACTAAAACCGTTATCACTTCTTGTGTACACGTTTTTTATTTAAAAAATAATATTTAATTCTGTTTTGCTATTACCGCTAAAGCTTTACAGTCTAGCCACATTTAGCTCTTGCTAATCTGTTTACAGCCCTCAGTAAACTGAGCTACAAAACCAGGCGTTTATACCCGAGATATTTCCAGGGCTCCTTGTACATTAACGTAAAATAATGTGAAATACTTACTCTGTAGCATTCAGACAGAGACGCGTATCTGCTGCTGTTAAAACCCGCTTTTTAATTTTCGTTTTCAGTTCCAGGCTCGCCGCCGCTAAACCGGAAGTAGTATAGGAAGTGACGCGCTCCTCGCCCGTAACCTGTGGACGCCATATTGCCCTCCTCAGCCGGGGTGAACCAAGAGAGGGAAAAATAACGAATAAAACGCAAAAAACGCAAGAAAACACACGCGACCGTTGGCTTAGCTGGACAGGTGAGAGCTGTCTAGTGTTTACGGGTGCTTCGTGGTCTCAGAGTGGGTAATTTAGGTGTGTATTCCCGTTGTGAAAGCAGAGCAGAACCGCCGTGACGTAGCGAGCAAAGCGGACAGGTTTGGGTCGCGAAACCATAGCAAAAAGAGTTAAATGTGACATGTTCACCGCAGCTTTAACACACTAATATTAAACGCATGGTCTCCGCTACTCGGTTTTTACCTGTACATTTTACCTTCAGACCTGGGAGTCTGGGGCATTTTGGTGGAAAACTTGGCTGCCCCACCTACTAACCACCCTGCTGTTGGTGGCCAGCTTTTTGTCAAATAAACCTTCGTGATTCGACTTTCAGATATACATTAAGCCTTGACATGTACTAAAATGTTTTAAAAAATGGAATTTCTTGTTGTTATATGCGATTAGTCCAAGAATGGTCTTAATCCATGTCTGGGAAATTGACCCTTTTATGTGTTAGCTAAACAGCTTGTCTGGACCATGGTTAACGGTCAGAGAAGAAACCCAGTATTTATGAAATACATATAATTCTGTCATTTAGATGTGACTAAAGTCATTAAGAGAGGTATGGAGTTTGAAGGTGGTTTTAGGTGTAGAGGTTCTGATGTTCTGGAAACTTCACAGCAGTAGTAAATGGAACCTGACGTTTAATTTTTGATGAAAATCCCCCAATTAAAATGATGCAAGGATTGTAAAACTTCTGTTTTGGTAATAAACTTGGTCATTTAAGCGATAATGAGCTCATGTGTTTGTATCTAGTGATCAAGTGATAAGCCTGTTTGTGTTTTGAATGTAGAGCAAGGAAACAGGGTGGTGCTGCTGCACTTCTAGCAGAATTTGAATAAGCAGACTGTATTACAGAGCTGTGGACAGATCCAGACCACAACACCACTAGGTCTTTATTTTCACCTTTTTCAATCATGTGGGAGTCAGATGTGTTGGAGGAAGTGACACCTGCATTTTGGTCAAGTTATAAACACAGCTTCATTACTGGTGTGTAGTTTAACATTAAATATTGTTTTTTTTTTTTTTTAAGGTTTTTGCTATCATTATGTAGTTGAGTCTCCTGAAAAGTGTGTAGCAAAAGACAAAGTGGCCAGAGGTTTTACTGCTGTTTTGTGGCGTTCCTCTGTACTGCCATGTCTAATTCAATGACCAACTGACATAATTTGTAGATTTTATATTGAAACAGAATGCTGATTCATAACACTGTGGGTTAGCTGACATGCTTGTACCTCGGAGCATAAAGCTTTCAGGAAAATGAGTATTCTTTATTATTTCATTTTTATCCATATTCTCAATAATTTATTTAGGCTGTAATATCTACAAAAATTAACTCCCACACAATGAATACAATTAATAAATTCGAAAATATAAACTGTGCCAGAACTTTTTTTTTACACATAACTTTAAATGTTTATATAAAGAGTTATAGTGAATTCAAATAAGCAGTATTCTTTTTCTCTATAGAGAATAGTTGCATAAAAACTTAAAATGACTGCTCTGTACTGGCTTTAAACAAACCTTGTGAAGATAGTTATATGAATGTAACGCACGTAATTACTCATTTCTGTCGCGATATCTGAGGGTTATTGATGGATATTAAGTGGCTCTGTTTAAACGTATCGCTGCATTCGCTGATAAACCACTTCCACAATAACAGCCAATCACAGACAAGTATCACCACCGAACAGACAGAGGGATGATTTTAGTCGTGATGCTTTATCTTCTGTCAAAATAAATGTGAAGAAGGTGCATGACATTTTGTGGCTGTAAATACCATCACCATTCCGTCTGCGAATAATAGCCTGTCTCCAACAAACGCCTTTCTCTATTAAACACCAGGCCGTCTGAATACTTTTTTGAATAAATACCGGGGCTACTATTGGAAGATATACGGTATGTATTCTCAGACATGAGCTCTGTTTTGTGTGCTTATGCATGTCCTGTATGCTCTTGTTAATAACCATTTTGCATTTTGGTTTAGAATAGTTGGTTGAGTAACCTTATATATTCTTGTCTGACTAGTTTTATCTCTATGAGGAAGCTATCAGCTGTGTTTAAAATCACACGTTTATTACCGGCTTCATTTGAATGTTTAGACATTTTCCTGGCAGAAAATTCCCTGTACATGATTATCCAGCCAAATTTTAATTAGTAGTATTTTTGCACACTCTTTGTCCCTAAAAATGAAACGTTTACTACTAACTATACAGTAAAAATAAAATGTCTTTCTCTTTTTGGGTTTCTAATGTGTTCAGTTGATAAAGAAAACCAGCAAGTCATGCACCTCTGCTCTGCTTTTCCTCTTTGATCACAGACGACAATATGGCGAGCCCAGGGAAAGATAACTATCGAATGAAAAGCTACAAGAATAAGGCCCTGAACCCACAGGAGATGAGGAGACGGAGGGAGGAAGAGGGGATTCAGCTGCGAAAACAGAAGAGAGAAGAACAGGTAGGAACTTTAACACCGTGTCTATGGCAGCAGTGCCCAAACTGGTCCTCACGGAACCCCAGACAATCCCTTTTGTGTTCCAGCTCAACATGGAATATTCAGGGATAAAGCAAGAACGTGGGCTGTTTTGGGAACACTTGCACTTCTAAAGTGTTTGATAACAAAAGCAATGCTGATTTCTTATTAAATAATCAAATTATCAGGATAAACAGTTCGTTTGTTAAGCCGTTTTGGTGCTGCCAAGCAACTTCAGGCTGACAGACTGCAAGAACATAGTCACCCATCACTGTATATCGCAGTCTTCTCATTAACATCGCATTGTCTAAAACATAGCAGTGTTTAATGCCAAAACATTCACTTTACAAGTAGTCCTTTCTTACCAGTCACAATGTTCTGCATTTCCAGCTTATATTAGCATTAGGCTAACAGCTAACTCATCTTCTTTTCCACAGTGGGCTGAATTGCAAATGGCTCTGTGTAAAATACTGGCCCCTGCCTCCACATAGTGAGAAATATGTGTAACAAAGAGCCATTTGTGCACATTCACATCCACATGTACCCAACTCTGGGTGTTGGGTGTTATATAACTCATATAGGGTTTAGTGCTTCGTAAGCTGCTCTGACTAAAACACATTCATTTGTGTTTAAACATCCAAACAACATATTCTTTGTTATAGTTCTACTGTGTTGCCCACATTTTAATGAAGGTTCTGTTTTACCTTTTTAACTATTTTCCAGTCTTTTGGCAACTTTATCAGCCTGATTCGCTGCCCCCCAGCTGTGTTTTTATTTCACCTGTATGGTCACTTGGTGGTCCATGTTAACAGTCAAAGCTTATTTTTTCCATATCACCACAATGTTTAGTGCCTTGGAGCATTAAACCAGAGTTATTTTGTGTGTTTATGGGGTATGTTTTGTAGGGGGGGAACTATGTATTTTATCATTTGATTGATTGATTGTTAAATAAAATCAAATAAGATCTCATTTAGATCATGCTGCCGCCAAACGTCTTATAACTGTACCCATCGCTGTCATACCAGAGTCATGCTGCTATTCTACGCAAACTCAAATTCTGGTTTCTATTCTTTTTTTTATACATATGCAAAATGTCTTTCTTGTGTTTTTGGTCATTTTGTTATGCATTGTTTTGAGTGTTTAAATCTTAATCTTAAATTTGTACTTTCTTATTTGCACTCCGTGTTGTATACTGTAGATAAGGGGTGGGAATTGCAGGGGATCTCACGATATGATACGTGGCTCACGATAACGATAATATTGCGATACTGCTATAATAGATATATTGCTTGACAATGACAAAGCAAAATAACACAGAAACATTGGGATGCGTTATTAATTTACATAAGCAACAGCAATGATCTTGTCACCTTTCCCATATTTGTTTTGTCGGAACTGCAGAGTAACCGCTACTTCAACTTCAGGGCTTCACTTCTTTTCCCCATTGTCACTTGGCAAGTTGCACTAGCATCGTGCTACGAACCGAACTAACATAAACCAACTCTTTCCACCTATTTTCCCACATCAAACGCTACAAAGTCCAACCTATGCATTGCTCCCCATGAAACACGACTAGTTTTAACCCTGTGTATATCGGACGAATTATGGAGTGATGCGCTTCTTCTCTGATCTAAATTTATTGTTGAGGACAGTTCAGAAAACTGTAGATATTGGCGGGGATGTGCAATTCTGCACACTTGGATTACTGAGTCTTTCCTTGTTTTAAAAGCTGTGTAGCAATGTGTAGCAAAGCGTCTTCCAGCCTCTACGAAAGAAGTGCAGTAAAGAGATGCACACTGTTCCGTTAATGTTCTAAAACCCAAACTCGGACTTTAGATTTAAATGTGGCTGGGGTGTCTCAGAAGTAGCAATGCTGATACGTCAAATCGCCGGCGAATGTTTATTCATTTAACTATCGATATGGCCGTCGGTTATCGTATCGCATGAACAAAGACGACAATATATCGCCATATCGATATTTTGTCACACCCCTACTGTGGTTCTTGAGCTTTGCAATTCTGGCTTCCTCTATACCGTGTATATAGTGGAGGTGACAATAAAGTTCACTTTGACTTTGACAGTGCAACAATCCATAATCACTACCAGTCAGCATGTGTAAGTCAATGCACTAAAATACATCAGTGTGTTTTTTACACCCAAGATTAGATGATGAAAGGAAGTTAATGTGCCTCATTTGAGTTTTGGGGGAAATATTTTATAAAAAGCATGTAACGGTGAAGCCTGTTTTGTTAACCTAATGTGAAATAAAGTTTTCATTACTTATCCCCAGCTGTTCAAGAGGAGGAATGTGAGTATCCCACCGGGTGACGAGTCCATGCTTGAGTGCCCCATTCAGGATCCTGACGTCAGCTCCACAGTCCCTATTTCTGGAGTAAGTGCTGTTGGAGGTCTAAGGGTTGTGTTTAAGGCAGCATCAGTTAAAGTTTCCTCTTACTGAGACTGTGCTCAAGTGTGATCATGATTCTATTGGTCAGAAATCTTCATACTCAACAAATTACCAGTGGCTACTTTGGTAGTTTGTGTACATTTGAGCTACTCTTATTCTTTCTTACAGTAAGAAATAGATCCTGATAGACACACCCATTTATAGAGAATTATATCACTATTGTTTCTGATTATTGAATAGATTAATACTACCATTAAGGTAAATGATAGTTAGTTTTTTTACATAATTAGAATAGTATTTTTAATAATAAAATTGGTATTGCGTTATATTAAGGCTACCATTAATAGTGCTATGTTTGGGTTTTTTTTATTTTAGGAAGGAGTTATAACTCAAGACATGGTCCAGATGATCTTCTCTGAAGATCCAGACCAGCAGCTAATAGCAACCCAGAGGTTCCGGAAATTACTCTCCAAAGGTCTGTACTCTTTTTTTTTTTTCCTGCTGTTTATGTTGAAATTATTCCAGATGTGTTAAAGTAACTGACATTAATATATGCATATCTTTCACAGAGCCTAACCCACCTATCGATGAGGTCATTCTCACTCCAGGTGTTGTCAGCAGGTTTGTAGAGTTCCTGAAAAGGAGCGACAACTGCACCCTCCAGGTGAGCATGCAGGGAAAAGTCTAGTTAGTGTAACGGTAATCTCATTACATAATTATCATAGATCATGAAACTGTTGTGGTGCTGTATTTTGACTGTATCGTAAAATGCAGTAAAATATCATCATTTTGTTGTAATTTAAATTTTTTTGCTGTAATTGACTCATGGTTTATCATTTGTTTTATACTGTGGACAGTTTGAAGCTGCTTGGGCACTGACCAACATTGCTTCAGGGACATTCCTGCACACTAAGGTGGTGATTGAGACCGGAGCTGTGCCCATTTTCATTGAGCTGCTCAACTCTGATTACGAAGATGTGCAGGAGCAGGTGACTTGCAGAATCTTGGCAGTAGCTCGCTAATTTGAGCAGTCTTACTATGTATTTATTAAGGGTCGACTAAATCGGTATTATGCATTTAGCAGATTATCATGTTCAAAAGTGTTTAATTTTGATCATCACTGATATTAAGTAAATACAATGTGTGCTACTGTTGCTCCGCAGTCTCTGCAGTGTTAATAAATTGTTTCACAGTTTTATAATGTTACTGAAATGTGTATTTAATATTATTTAAAGTTATATTTAAATAATGTAAAACTTTATAAATACTTAAAATGTGTTTTGTGTTGGTGTTTGTCAAATTCCAAATTGACAGAGATGTTCTCTCTTTTTGTGCATATTGGTTCCAAATGTGTTATCAGCCTGTTAACTAGTAGTAATCCGTATCGATAGCCCTGAAAAAAGTGCTGAAAACCAATATGATCAACCTCTAATTTCTATATGAATATTGTGTTTGTGTGTGTGTGTGTGTGTGTGTGTGTGTGTGAGAAAATGCAATTCTGTGCCTTATGGAAGCCTATAGAAGAGGTATTTAATTTTTGCTGACTTCTGTCTGGCTTTACAGGCTGTGTGGGCTCTAGGTAACATTGCAGGAGACAATGCAGAATGTAGAGATTTCGTCCTGAATTGCGGTATACTACCGTCCCTGCAACAGTGAGTATTCAATGGACATACATGATGGTTGCATCACAAATACAGTTTAGTGCATCATTATCTCAAATTACACTATCATTATTTGATAACAAATGAATTTTTGTGGTAGTATTTAAAGATCTTGTATGTGTAATGTGTGTTTTTAATATGTAAAAAAACAATGCTTTTCTTTATTCCCTCCTGTTCTGCCTAAAACAGTTTAGTCTCCATTCATACTAAAGTCAGATCAAATTGGAGGAAATTAAAGTACACTGGATACGGAAAGTATTCAGACCCCCTTAATTTTTCACTCTGTTATTGCAGCCATTTCCTAAAATCATTCAACTTCATTATCCCCCCCATTAATGTACACACAGCACCCATATTGACAGAAAAAAGGTGTAGAACCATCTCAAGGATGATCAGAAGAAATGGACAGCATCAGAGTTAAATATGAGTGTCACAGCAAAGGGTCTGAATACTTAGGACCATGTGATATTTCATTCTTTTTTTTTTTTTTTTTTTAAATAAACCTGCAAAAATGTCAACAATTCTGTGTTTTTCTGTCAATATGGTGCTGTGTGTACATTAATGGGGAAAAAATGAACTTGAATGATTTTAGCAAATGGCTGCAATATTACAGAGTCGAAAAGTTAGGGGGTCTGAATACTTTCCATACCCACTGTAAATATAAATGAAATGAATATAGATAAAACAACATTTGTATTTTTTATTGTTGCTAACAAATTATAGAACCTCTGTTTAACTGAAGACTGAAAAAATGAAGCAGTGTTTTTCTTATTAATTAATTTTAAAAAATAAACTGGTTTGATCTGATCTCCATGGAGAGCATGTTCCAGCAGTGGGACGCATAACAAGTAAATGCCATAGTGCATATTTTCAATTTCTGTTTCAGATAGCAGTTTTTTCTTAAGTAAGTGAAATAAAAAAAACACCCCAGTTATCAGCCCCTATGGTAGATGTCCAGTGTTTAATAATAAGCAATGGCTAAACCCATGATTGCATTTTATGTCCATTACATTGCATAGTTTTTGTTAAAGTTTTCCAGTGTTTTAACCTGATGCAGTATTCTAATATAGTGTTAAGAATTTTCTTTTTGAGGGTCTGTCTGTGTCTGTGTGCCCAATTGTGCCTGTGTGTGTGTGTGTGTGTGTGTGTAGGTTGCTTGCAAAATCAAACCGTCTCACCACCACCCGGAATGCTGTGTGGGCACTGTCTAATCTGTGCAGAGGCAAAAATCCTCCCCCGGACTTTGCTAAGGTAAGTAAATGGAATGCTCTCAGCCTTTCTGACGTCCTTTTTGATGGCTGCATACCTTTTGCATACTTCTCCCTCCATCTTCTCCATTTCTTCAAATGTTTAGACCAGTGAATGCTGGTCCAAAAGTGTCCCATCCTGCATATTACAGTTTCTTTGTTCTAACATACAACCCTCACTGCAAAAAAAGCTTTTAGATGAAATGATTAGTTAGATCTTTTGTGGTATACCTGTTTCACACACACTGCCTTACCTTTCAATAACAGGTTAGAGTGCACATGCAGAATGTAAGAGCAACACAACAGTGTGTTCCAGAAGTGGTGCAGCTCAAATATTTATATAAATATATTTGCTTAGTGCCATATTTTGATTGCCAGTTTAGGCAAACAAGCATATCATAATAGTTCTAAAATGTTGACAACCACCAGTATATGGTAAATAATTTCCTTTTTGTAAATATTCATTCGATTTAAATCAGTTATTTTTTAAATATTATTATTATTGTGCCTCTGTGTGTAGGTAATATACATAATATCTATATAATAATAATAATAATAATAGTTTTTATTTTTCCTCTCAAATGTCGGCATACACATGTAGGTTGAATGTTTTTTGTTTTTTTTTGTGACATTGTGACATCTGCATTGTGACAGTCATTCAATGTTTTCATTCAATTTTTTTGGTTTTATTTAATATAGATTATAAATGCATGTATACACTTGTTGATTTCAAATCAAGGTGTGTGAATACTTGGTACATTGTACACAAACATTGTGCCGTGTGTTCTGTCGCAGGTGTCTCCATGTCTGAGTGTTCTGTCCAGGCTGCTCTTCAGTAGTGATGCGGATGTGCTGGCGGACGCATGCTGGGCTCTGTCATATCTGTCTGATGGTCCGAACGACAAAATACAGGCCGTCATTGACTCAGGAGTGTGCAGAAGACTGGTGGAGCTGCTCATGTGAGACACCATAAAACATTTGCGCACACACACACACACACACACACACACACACACACACACACACATGCATGCACAAGGTCTTTAAACTCAGGACCTTGAATCCAGTTTTTGGTGCTGATTTTGGGAGTCCCTAGTTGTTGCACTAGATAGCCAATCATTTACATCAAGGATGTAATGTCTAAAAATCTCTGTCCCAGTCTTCAAGGATGTCAAGAGTGGATGTTGAAATATAAAAAATACAGCTGTGTTTCTTGAGTAGTAATGTTGACACAGAGATAAATTGGTCTAGTTCCATTTAAATAAACACACACACTAACAGTGGAACCATTGCCAGTTTACTGCAGATCACAAAGATGTTTCAAAGCAAAGCAGAGATAACTTTGAGCCAGAAAGATGCAATCATTTGCTTTGACTGTGTGTGTCCTGAGACCCAGCATGTTGCTGCATATAGGATGTTGGTTTGTTTTTATTTTTTCCTTTTTTAAGGCATCGTCTAATTGGGAAAATAGTAATGTAATGTACAAGTTTGAGACCTTTAAATAATTTTTCATACTGGATCTCAAAACTGTTGAATGATTTAGACATGACACATCCTTTTTTTGGTTTATAGAAAATAACATGAAATCACTGTCATAGTATTGGCCAGCGAAACCCAGTCAGATATCTTTCCCCAAATCATTGAGGACTAGCTCTAAGTGTAATTTCTCTTTACTGTTTCCTCTCAGGCACAGCGATTATAAGGTGGTATCTCCTGCGTTGAGGGCAGTGGGCAACATTGTGACGGGAGATGATATTCAGACACAGGTACAGAAACTTTCACATTGGTTTTTTCTTCTGCAGTGTGGGGATCATCAGAAAGTCTCTTTATGAAATTGGACGCATTTCTGACGCTGAAAAAGTGTGTGGGACAGGATATACTTTTCCTTCACTCTCTCCCTCTAACCTCGTACACAGAGTGAGTGCGCTGTAATGGCAGCTCAGTTAGACAGCACTAAAGAGTTGGTTTATTAAGCATTAATAAAACAAAATTTCAAATATTATTCACAGTTTTTCTCTATAGGAAATCACAGTTCCCCTTTTTACATGCAAACAAAGACTTGGAATTACTTGGTATACGATTTTTATGTCATCAAGGCGTTACTGTGCTCTTCTATGGTAAACCTGTTAATGCCCTTTTAGCTTAGAGGAGGTTCTAAAACGAATATTTAAACTAAAACTAGTTTACACATCGCCCCTCACCACAAATACAGTCAGTGTTTGCATTTTCAGGTTGTATATGTTGGCTAACACTAATATTCAGTAGTCCCCCAAATAGCTGGAATAGTTTCCATAAAGATACACCACCAACACTTCTCACATCCAGCTAAACCTGCATGTCTGTCACTTGTATTAAGGTGGTATAGACTTGCTGATGTGGTTTTAGATACAAAATGGCTTTGAAGTATCTTGTAAAACTGAAGAGAACTTTAAAATAACAGCCATTTCTACCCACAATCCAAAGTCCTAAACCACTTCCCCATTTTAAACATAATACAACCGGAAATATATTTTGGTGATATATTTTACAAAAACTGTTGGGTAACTAGTGTTTTTTAGTTCCAGTGCTAAATGAAGTAATCTGTGCACCAAACATGACTTGATGTTTGGAATGTTTTTAATCATGAAGCCAAAGCATTTAGATTATATTACTGGAATTTGTGTAGACTAAAATGAAATGGTGTGTATGATGATTATGTTCTGTATGCTAAATAGATCATGTTGTATCGTCATACATATGTGCCCATTGCAGGTAATTCTGAACTGCTCGGCATTGCCATGCTTGCTTCACCTGCTCAGCAGCCCTAAAGAGTCCATTAAGAAGGAGGCATGCTGGACAGTGTCCAACATCACAGCTGGAAATAGAGCACAGATACAGGTAAGTGGCCACAGCATAGCATGTGTGTGATCCCGCAGGAGCATGTAGTGAAAAGAAGTAAAAGGCGGATTTGTCTACTCATGGGGGAAAAAAACCCAAAGGAACAAAAGGCAGGAATAATGAGCAGAACTATGACCTAGGAAGTTCAAACTGGATCACTGAAATCAGATACTGAGCTTCTTCTGGGATCTAAAGTCCAAGACTGGGCTCCTGGCAAGGGAACGGCAGTGGTAAAAGACAGGCCTCTGACGAGCGAGGGGAGACGGCCTGCATTTGGGTGGTAGCTTTCCTCTGGTAAAGGGGTGGAAAGACCTCTGGGCACTACACTAGTAGTTTGGCAAGTTATATACAGTACTGTATTTAGACATGCATACACCAGACATGTTGTGGCAAGAGGTGAGGTATTGGGGGGTGAGCTAATAAACTGTAAATCAAAATATGTATATATGTCACATTGTTAAATAGATTTATTTATTTGTTTGTTTGTTTGTATTTGCAGACCGTTATTGACGCCAACATTTTCCCTGTGCTGATTGAGATCCTACAAAAGGCGGAGTTTCGCACCAGGAAGGAGGCAGCATGGGCGATAACAAATGCCACCAGTGGGGGGACTCCAGAGCAGATGAGGTTTCCTTACTTGGCTCCTCTTATGCAGTGCAGGACTGAAATCACTGTTGCCAGTTATATTTAGTGGACATGTTCCTTCATGTGGCCCTGCTCCACTGAAAGTCAAGTTAAATCCTATTGTGGGAATGGTAGATTAGATGGTGCAGCTAAAATTCACACATTAAGTACTTATTTTCACTTGGAAAATCAACAAAATTGTCATGTCAACACATTTGTCATTGTGAACTCAATCACACACACACACAGCAAAATGTGACCTCTGCATTTAACCCATCACACGTGCACACGGGGACCAGCAGGCAGCCTTCAGCAGTGTAGTGGGACGGTATCTTGCTCAATGCTTCCTCAGTGGTGCCTGGGCTGGGTCTTGAACCTGCAACCTTCTGATCCTAGAGGCAAGGTCCTAACCACTAGGCCTCCACTGCCAGAAAACTCGGTTTAACTCTGCAAATAATTACAATGTTGCACCCTAACATTTGCATTCATAATTAATATAATAAGTCTATATTTCCAAAAATTTCAATTTGCTGTTAAAATAATAATTACGAGGCTGATGCTCGTGGGGCAGTGGTCCTACTGGTTAGGACTTTGACCCTGAGATTCGAAGGTTGCAGGTTCAAGTCCCAGCCCGGGCACCACTGAGGAACCCTTGAGTAAGGTACCGTCCGCACTTCACTGCTTGCCGGACGCTGTTGATAGCTGCCCACTGCTCCATGTGGGCACGTGCATAAATGCAGAGGACAAATTTCGTTGTGGTGCAGTGGTGTGTTCACAATGACAGAAATTCACTTTCACTATACACAGCTTTTTATCACATTATGATATGTGTTCTATAGGTACCTGGTATCTCTGAACTGCATTAAACCAATGTGTGACCTGCTGACGGTGATGGACTCGAAGATAGTGCAGGTTGCTCTCAATGGTTTGGAGAACATCCTCAGACTTGGTGAACAGGAGTCTAAACAGAACGGCACTGGCATTAACCCCTACTGTGCACTCATCGAGGAGGCTTATGGTATAAACTCCACATTCTCATATGTGTATATATGTATATATAATATAGTACAGGCCAAAAGTTTGGACACACCTTCTCATTCAATGTGTGTTTTTTTTTCATGACCATTTACATTGGTAGATTCTCACTGAAGCATCAAAACTATGAATGATCACATGTTCATGAGTTATACTTAACAAAAAAAACCTGAAATAACTGAAAACACGTTTTATATTATAGTTTCTTTAAAATAGCCACCCTTTACTCTGATTACTGCTTTGCACACTCTTGGCATTCTCTCGATGAGCTTCAAGAGGTAGTCACCTGAAATGGTTTTCCAA
>JBBIGC010000152.1:12229439-12240034 GCA_037576955.1 Lepidarchus adonis | reverse complement strand
TGTGTGGAGGCTGTGGTTGTACTCCTCTCTGAACAGTGTGTGGAGGCTGTGGTTGTACTCCTCTCTGAACAGTGTGTGGAGGCTGTAGTTGCTGCTGCACGCAATGTTGATGGTGAACAGATCAGAAAACTGACAGAATCCATGGATGGAGGCTGTTGAGTCCTTGCACAGAAAGGTGCTATATTGGACCCTAGGGGCCGTGACATGGTCCGGGCCGGCCTGCAGGGTCCTGTGGCTGGTTTGGAGTCGTCAGGGGCCGACCCTAGGGGGGGGCTCTCTCACTGGCCTCAACCGTCTGCCTGGTCCTCCCTCAGGCGCCGTGTGTTTTACTTTGGTTTCTTTTGTTTTCCCACCACTATTCCCTAGTAGCGGTGGGTTATTTGCTTTGGTTTTTTCCCGCCTCTATTCCGGCGCTGTATTCCCCTCTCTACTGCCGAGAGAGCCCCAGATAGCTCAGTGTGTTAAGGCGCTTGCTACTGCCGCGCCGGGGCAGGGTTCGAGACTCACCAAAGACAAACCTAAAATCACTCCCTGGGTGTGTGTGTGTGTTTAGGGTAGGAGTTATTTCCTTTCCGTCCTTTATCTATTTTTTTTGTTTTTTGGCCGCCTCCCTTTCTTTATTTCTTTTTCTGTCCACTTCTAAATTCCCGTGCTGGTGAGGGACATAATCTCCATCCTTGTGTGAGGACACATATCAAACTATTTGCACCTCAAGGTAACCTTCATATGAACATAATTAAATGAAAAACTGTTGTGTGGCCGACAAAGCAACACAATCTACAAATCTAACATAATGTTTCTGACCATTGTTTTCCCACCAACAGAACAAGTATTAACCAATTTAAATAAATTGTGTATTAGACACATCTTGGGAACTAACAGAAATGTGACTAAAAGGCAATATATATTTTAAAATAAGGAAAAATGGTATTAGGCACTGCCATGGGGATTAAAATAAGCTTTTGTAAATATATATACATAAGTATTGAAAAGGATGCATTATGTCTAGAGAACATAATGGATTGTTGTAAAATAAAAGGAAAATAGAGAAAGGAAGTCTCATATTACAAGATTGTGTACTCTCTTTGTGTACTAGACTTTCTCCAAAAATGTCAAGAATTAGACATAAATGTGTCTACACAGGGACATCAAATAATATACAAAAGTATTACAGATAGGGTGTATGGGACAAAAATGTATATTTTACTTGCAATAATGTTGAAAATAAAAATTAAAATACATTTTTATAATTATGGATGTAAAAAATGCCCCACCCCTCAAATATAATTAGAATAATACAATAAAATAAAAGAATATATAAAATATATATACTATATATATATAAACGCCTACATGTGTAATGGCCTGGGTCTATCAGCGGGAGACACTTGCCTACTTGAGGCTCTGTTTTGCCCGTTTTATTGTATATACTTATATATAATTTCACATCATAAAAAAAAGGGAGGGGCAGTGTCATAACCACAAATCACACACACAAGTCGAGTGTGTCATAAGTGTATATAAACATACAGTAACTCCTCTTTAATTTAGTAAGTTTGTCTACTGACAAAGAAATAAACATTTTATAATTTTAATGCTAGGTTTACTTTAATAGATAGAATATCATAACGAAAACACAGAAAATCACATTATTTAAAATATATGAACTGATTTTTGTTGGCAGCACAGAGGACAGACATTTCTTGTAGCTGGTGACCAGGTTTGTGCACATAGCAGGAGAAATGATGGTCCACTTCTCTGTACAGGTCAGCTCTAAATCATTAAGATTTCGAGGCTGCAACTCAAAGCTTCAGCTCCTTACACAGGTTTTATACGAGATTAAGGTCTGGAGACTGACTAGGCCACTCCACGACCTTAATGTGCTTCTTCTTGAGCCGCTCCTTTGTTGCCTTGGCTGTTTGCTTTGGGTCATTGTCGCTGTAAGACCATCCACCACCCATTTTCAGTGTCTTGGCAAAGAGAAGGAGGTTGTAACTCAAGATTTTACAGTATGTGGCCTTGTCCATCTTTCTGTCAATGTGGTGAATGTTGCGTGGAACCCCAGACTGAGGTCGATTGATGGTCATTTTATGTTTCTTCCTTTTTCGACAATGAAACTCCTTCTCACCCAGCTTCTTGCTTATGTTTTTTTATTATGTTTTATATATCCTATACTATTTATTTGTAAAGCATTTTGGTCCTCTGTGTTTTATAAAGTGCTTAAGAAATAAAGTTGGATTGGATTATGGTTTGTATCCCATTCCAGCCTTGTGCTGGGCTACAGTCTTGTCCATGACATCCTTAAACAGCTTTTCAGTCTTTCCCATGGTGGAGAGGTGGGAGTCTGATTGATTGATTGAGTCTGTGGACAACTTTTATTAAGGTGACAAGTTGAGACAGGTGTCCCTATCTACATATCTTGCAACTTTGCAGCAATATATAAACTGCCCATTTTGTGCATCGAACATATTGAACCTTTATTATGATATATGACATAGAAGATGCTTATAAGGTGAGGTGCCAACCACTCATCATAGAAACAGTTCAGGTCTGGGATGAGGAGGCCAAAGATAAGCTAAGATACTGTTTTGAAACTACAAACTGGAATTAATTTTTCAATTCATGTAGAGACCCTCATGAGCTTACTGACTGCATTACGTCATATATACAATTATGTGAGGAATCTGCCATCAGTACCAAACAAGTTCAAGTATTTCCTAACAACAAGCCCTGACTGCCAAAAGACCTAAAAAAATGTCTGAATAATGAGAAGATAGCATTCCTCAATGGTGACACTGATGTTGTTAAAGGAAAAAATAAGGAGATCAGGACAAAGATATTTAAAGCCAAACTTGATTTTAAAAATATGTTTTGCACAGGAAATCCCAAACAGGCATGGGAGGGGCTCAACAGAATGATGGGCAAAAAAGTCAAGATGCCATCTATATGGCTGCACTTTTTAAATAACCACTGTTATGGAAGATTTGATATGTCTTCCAAAAAGACAACACAATTCAGCTGTCAGAGGAAGAGGTCAGTTTTTCCAGAACCAACCCTTGCAAAGCACCAGGACCTGATGGATTACATGGAAGGTTTCTTAAAATGCTGTTCAATTGACGCTAGTTCTTACTAAGCTATTTCAGTTCTTATCGCACACCTTCATTGTGCCTGATACATGGAAATCATCTATTATCAGAACGCTACCTAAAATGGCAGGTTGCAAAGAGCTGAATGACTTTCACTGCAGCGTTTGATCCATTACAGTTTACCTACAAAACCTGTAGAGGAACTGGGGATGCCACTCTCACTTTGGTCAACATGGTTGCTAAGCATTTGCTAAATACAAATACTTATTAAATACACTTAAATACACAGATTTTATTTGTTGATTTCACTGCAGTCTTTAACACCTTGTAAATGTATAAACTTCTGCAACGGCTAATGGACTTGAGTGTTAATGAAACATTGGATTAAGAACTTTTTAATAGACCACCCACAACACATGTATGTTATGAACATTGTCTCTGATGAGATTGTTTTAAATACAGGGGCTCTACAAGGTTGCGTTCTGGTTCCTATTTTGTTTTCTGTTTATACAAGGCGAATGGCATTACATAACAGTTATTTAAACTATTTAAATATGCAGATGACATGGCATTAGTGGGACTCTTTCAGAAGACTGATGATTATGCTGAACACACACTGCCAAATGTGCACCCGGGATACAGAAGCTGCTCACCCTCTCCACAGCAGAGCTGCTGATGGTGATGGTGCCTCTGCACCTCCTGAAGTCCACTATCAGCTCTTTGGTCTTCACGGCATTGAGGGTGAGATGGTTCATGTGGCACCAGTGTGCCAGGGCACTGACCTCCTCTCTGTACGCGGTCACATCGGCACTGGTGATAAGACCCACCACTGGACTCTTTCCTCACTCAAGTGTGGCTGGATGCAGCATTCAGTGGCTGAAGCTCGATAGAGACGGAGATCAGAGTAGCGCTAGCCCTGAAGGGGAGAACATTAGAGGAGGACCTGGAGGAGCTACTGCCACACGAGCAAAGCGAAAGGACGGAAGTTGACAATGCCCTGCCCTGATGAGTTTTATGGGAGGATGTGTTTGGTGTACGTTAGTGCTGCCGCACATAGACTCTGGGCACCTTCCCTGCCGACCCGCGTCAACTGGCAGGTTGCATCCACCTGCCGCATCAAACCCCCCTTCTTGTCCTGGATACATGGTTGGACCAGGACAATGCGCAAACATTGCTCGCTGCGGGAAGCTTTTCTGTTCATTTGGCCAGGTTACCATAGCGACGTGGCTCCGCATGTGCAATGTTCTTGCGTGTGGTGGGGCTTCCATAGTGCGGCTTAACCGGATCTTGGCCACGCAACTCACTAGCCTGACTAACCAACACCAGAGAGACCAGGGACCGTCTGAAGTGGCATACTGCCCGCACAAGGTGGGACAGGAACAAGCCCTCACTCTCTCATTGTTCTCTTCCAGTGTCAGGGGGTGTTGGAGGAACGGCCCAGAGAGTGCTTCAGCTCCTTGCAGACTTACACTTGTTTTCCAAGTGAGCAACTCAGCCGCTAGCTTGTCAAACGTAGCCTTGAGCTCCACAACATCACTGTAACAAGTAGACAGAGAGTGACCCATTTCCTTCACAGTACCTCGCAGAGTAGATCATTCTGCAGCCTTGTCACTAACACCTTCTGCTTTAAGGTCATTTCCTAAGGCCAGGTGTAGCTCAGTTCCCAAAATCTCCGCAATATCCGCTGGTAATTATCATACATTTCCAGCTTCAAGGCCCCAATGTCAACTGGTTGAGAAGGAGCCACAGAGGAAGAGCGCTGCTGCGGGGAGGAGTCAAAGTACCTGAGACCGAAATACCTGCATGTACTCTGCTGCTGAGATGCCGCTAGTGATTTAGTGTTTCTGATCGACAACCTCATGTAGATGATGAAAAAAGGGAGCAGAAAAAATATGGCATGGCAAGCTGAACACTGCCCCATCTTATTTTTTATATATTTTATTACCTTGTCAGCAGAATTGGAGACAGTAATGTTTGGGCTGAAACCTAGAAACAATGAAAATGAGAAATTACAATGAGACAGTGTCTGAAGCAGAAAATAACCTTGGTGATTTGAAAATGAATAAAACAAAAAAGTATGTCTAAACCATGCACATATTTATTTATTTATATTTTTGGTGCTACTCCCATTCATGAGTTGATTATGATGTAATGACTGCATGACCGCATTATCCATTTTTTCTTTTTCTTTCTCTCACACCATTGTTTAAATCGACAGACAACAGATGACATCGTGTCCTCAGCAGAATGCTCCAGTGACGACGAGGACTTGGAGGAGTGTGACACAGGGCATCCAGGTGGGATGGATGTATTAACGAATGCTTGCTTAATTCTGGTCTTTCTTCTTCCTGATTTGCAAATGAGGGTCTTTTCCTCAAAGCATCACATCCCATGAGAGCACAGTGTAACTTCAGAAGAGTGAAAGATCACTGAAAGCACTTTCTTTGTTTAAACACATGAGAAAGATCAGAGGTTCAAACAAAAAAAGTGTTTTTGTTTATTAAAAAGCAGAAATAATCTGTTTATGGGCTGATTCAAGTATGAATCACTTAATAGAAATGTAGAGTGTGTTGGGTTATTGTAAAAAGTTACACTGGACGATGGGGCCCTAGCTAACATGGTCAGGCATTTATACTAATTTTGTTTCCTCAGTTTTCTGAGGAAAATCAACTTTGCAGTAAAAGTACAAAATTAGTATCAATCTCCATGTTGTATTTTTGATGCTTCAAAATGTATCCTCTGGTTTCTTGCAGTGTGTGTGCGTGAGTGTGTGTGGGTGTGTGTGTGTGTGTCTGAGACAGAGGATACATTTTGATATTTAAAGGAAAAATGTGCTTACATAAGAAATATGTGATATTGTGCAGACTAACTGCAATGTTAAGTACTTTTCCTGTTTGTTCATGTTTCCTCATGTGGAAAGCTTGCATTACGTTAAAGCATTGTAATAGAGAACAGATATCCTCGAATTTCTGTGTTCATTATTCTTTACATATAGGTTCTTTTAAGGTTAAGAGGACATTCTACAGCCTTTAAATCACAAGAGTAAGACAATATAACAGCCGTGTTTCAGAGATCGTGGGGTTTAATATTAAAGTTCTATTCACATTTTGGTGTCGAAAACCTGTTGATAATTTTATTAAAGATGCAAATGCTGTTTTATAAGAAACTTTCTACTGCCTGCACTTTTTCCCCTGTAGACCAAAATACAGCTGCAGAAATAATTAGCCAGATGTTTGTTGCATACTGGTCTGACAGGTTTAAGAAAATGACATTTTTAAAAAGATTGTTTTTACATATTGTTGCCCCATGAACTCTAAAATACAGTGGTACATTATTTCTCATTAATCATTATTATAAAGACATTTAACACCACTACAGTCATTCAGTTCATGTTGACACAGAAATTCACATTGTCATTCTTCCCATCTCTGGGTTTTATGAAATATTTGCATGAAATTTCCCTCAGTCTCTGACCTCTTCACATGAAACGAGAGAACATCTTCCTATCGTATACCGGCATCTGGTTCTTTATAATTTGCACACTTTTCGTCATTTTTTTGGTTCCTTTTTTTCTTTTTGGTTTGCTGTCCTCATCAGTCCATCTTCCAGGAAAAACTGGAGCCTCTTTTCCTCATCTTGTACCGCATGACATTTTGGTGGATGAAAAAATAGAACTAAAGTCTTAAGTTCTCCTCCTCATTTCTGTTATGTTAAACTAAAATAAACATTCCCCTACACAATAGGAAATGAAGGGCAACACAATCTTCCCTTGCCGCCATCATTTTTGAAGTCAACACTATTCCTTTTCAAGAATGATGTGTGTGGAAAAAATATTTCCGTTCCTTTTCTCACCAGACTCCACCCCCAGCTCACACACCCGTGCATACACTCATCCTTTTCTCCCTCTCTCCCTCTCAGTGTGTCTGCATATACATGTCTGCTTGAATGCAGATGGCATAAAAGAATTTTATTGCCACAAAGTATATCTGTTATTCTATTGTCTTTGTTGATTTTAATCCCAGGCGTGTGTGGCATGAATGAACTAACTGTTATACAGACTGTCTGCTCTGCATGATCACTGTACATGCGTCTCCACTCACACTAACCCCGACTGCTGCTGTGTGTGTGTGTGTGTGTGTGTGGAACATCTCCGCTGTCTGGTTATGGCTTCCTGTGTTCGTGTTCGTGCGGTTCTGATCTGGGGCTCAACACCACCTGTCACAGATTCAGGGACATTAGCAGAGACAGGAGCCGTGATGTTTGACTCATAACGTCAGAGAAACTAACCAATCAGCTGTTAGAGGTGTTACATTTGAACAGCAATCTAATATTAGCTGAACAATATTATCAATATCAGCGTATGTCTGTTTTACTGGAGAAATCTTGAGCAACAAATCAAAAATAACATCAAGGCCTTAAATTTCTCACTTTAAACTCTCCAGCCTCTAATCCCATCTTCAGTCTAGTAAATCTGAGCCAAAAATGTCATATTTCAGAGTGAAGCTTTTACATCATAGTTACTAAGAATTTGAGAATGTTCAGAGACTAAACCTCATTTTTATGGTTAATACAATTTGACATTTTCCAGTCCATACTTGTTCATAGCAAATGCCTTCGACATCACTGTGGCTTATGTGACAGATGGCATTGAATCCTTCTTTCTTCAATTAATTTTTATGTGGTTTATGTTTTTTACAACTGTTAAAGTTACTCTTGACCTAAAGAGAATTCCACAGGATGGTTTAGAAACTCCTTAAACATTTAAGAACTTCTTACTTTGTTTTAATGTTTGATTATATTATACTGCCACTCTAGCTTACCCAACATTTACATTCCCCACAGAATAAAACATACCATTGTGTCTCACTGGGCTCACTATATAACCTATATTTAGGAAATTCTATGAATCAATTTCTCCTTTAAGAAGTAAAGAGATAAAGAAAGGAGCAATAACAGAACCTCAGAGACCAATTCAGACAGCGGATAATGGCATCGGCAGAACTCAAACTTAGTCTATTGAAAGAACAATGACAAAATAATGCTGTTTATGGCAGTTGTTTAATGATATTGAGTAATATTTTGCTAAATAAATTGTGCACTTTATTATGATACATGAATTATCAGACATTATCTCTCAAAATAGCGTTGTACATTTTATTAATACAATAATTTATAAATACTATTTGAAATTACTTTATTTATTTTAATGCACTGCAAAAAACTCGCTGTAATGATTGTAAGGACTCACGGGTTGCTTGAAGTAGGCGCAGACTTGAGTTTAAACAGGTTTAATAAAGCTATTTACAAGGAATACAGAGACAAAACACATGCTCTCACACACAGAGACCTTACACTTAACAACACTGATCCACAAACATATCCAACACACCAGCAACTTAAATACACTGAGACAAACAAGACACACCTGGGGGATCACATGACAAATCACCTGACATACACATGACACACCAGGGCAACACCCAACTGACTCAAACACTTCAAAATAAAAGTACAGAGAACACAACACATGACGACATGTTACAGTAATCATGTTACACATTTAACCAGATTTCCCTTCCTAACGGGTAAATGAGGTAAATAACTAGTGCATCCAATGCTGTGACACTTCAGTCTACTATCTCTTAGCAGCAAACAGAGCAAGTGCAAATATATATAATGTATACTTTTTAAATATATAAATATATATATATATACAATATATATACACAAACTGACAAAAATAAACAGCATTTACATTACTGTAGTTCCCAGCAACTATGTTGTGACTATGCATTTCAATACTAACTGTATTTATTAAATAAATTACAAACATAATTAAATAACCCAAAATGGATTAAGCAGTTTGGCTAACGGATGGATGGACATAATTAAATAATTTTCTTTTAATATATTAATTTACAGTGAGGTTTTGCAAGATGGGGTTTAGTCAGGAAACAAGTTACTGTACCTGAGCTGTTAAAATGAACTGTGCTGAAACTCTCAATGTCTATGCAGCTTTGCATTTCTGCATTAATATTAGACACAATTTCAGTCTAATCATAAGTATTTATCAGTCACCATGTAACAAACTGATAAGAAAATAGCACAGAGATAGCACTTATTGACTTCCTCCTTTTCAATGACTCAACCAATCAATAATTGTGAAACAAAATCAGATCAATGGTTATATTCTGAACTGTATTATTATTGTAAAATAATTACTATTAATTGAAAAGTAATTCAAAGGTCCCAGGGTCAATTTCCAGGAACCAAGGCTCAGAAGGACTTTAGTCAGTGAACATCATCCACACTTGTGTTTTTCTGCTCCCGGTGGGAGAAAGTGGGCAGAGCTTGTGCTATGGCATCATCTGTGGACCTGTTTGGCCTATAGGGGAAGTGGAGTGGATTAAATGTAGCTGATGTAATTTAATAGAGATATAATGTGGTCTTCAAGACTGGAGGTCAGTGCTACTGGGCAGTAGACATTTATACAGCTTGTGTTTCGTTTTTTGGGATTATGGTGGTCCTTTTAAAACATGGGGACTATAGACGGGCAGGGAATGGGAAAAAAACGCCTGTAAATACATCTGCCAGCTCGTGGCTGCACAGTTTGAGAGCAAGTCCTGGGATATTGTCTGATCCAGGAGCTTTGTGTGTGTTTGCTATGTTAAAGTATTAACACTTCCTCCTGTGAAATCTGAATAGAGCAGCTGAACTCCTCGCTCAGACAGTCAGGCTAGAGTTCCCCGTGCAGCAGCTCTGGTCCCTGTAGTCTCTGATGAAGGCTTGATGAGTGCTCTGTGTGTGCAGAGCTTTTTTCAGAGCTTAATAAAGCAAAGGGCTTTGTCCCAATCTGAGCAAATACTCTCTGGTGTGTCCTCTGTTATTTTCCCCTGAACAGTAGTTACGGCATTATGGGCAGTGGTGCCTAGTGTTTAGGACTTTGCCCCTGGGATCAGAAGGCCGCAGGTTCCCAGCCCGGACACCACTGACACCACTTCATTTGAAAGTGCAAAGTCACATTGCTGAGTAGGTAAGAGCAACGTAACAACAACAGAGATTATCAGAATATGAGTAAGAACAGTGTAAAAGCTGTGCTCACAGTCTCATAGCCTCCGATGAATCTCTCTGTCACGAGTCATGTCCCTAAACATCCTAGATTGGATCATGACTAATATAAAAAGAGGATCCAACAAAGGCTCTGTCTCTGCAAGTAAAGATTGGCTGTGACTTTGTGCACAACTTCATGAGAGTATTGTTGTTAGTCATTTTTGTTAGTCAGTTAAAAAAGACAATTTCAAGATTATAAAACATTTAGGTCTTTTTTCATCTATAGTAAATAATAATGTTTAAAAATATTCAGGGAATCTAGAGAATCAGGGAATGGCCGGGCCGAAAAAATTACAAAAATATTTTTTAAATACGATCTCAGTCCGTAGCATCTACGTGTGTTAGAGACTCAGCTTTGCCGCTATTCTGGATGAAAGTCATGGCAGAAAACCCTGAGAT
>JBBIGC010000152.1:12138716-12150396 GCA_037576955.1 Lepidarchus adonis | reverse complement strand
TATAAGGTGCACCTGTGCACTACTCATGATGTCAGATCAGCATCTTGATGTGGCACACCTGTGAGGTGGGATAGATTATCTCAGCAAAGCAGAAGTGCTCACGATCACACATTTAGACTGATTTGTGAACAATGTTTGAGAGAAATGGTAATATTGTGTATCTGGAATGAGTCTTTAAGTCCATCTCAGGAAAAATCAGAGCAGAAACAAAGGTGTTGTGTTTATATTTTTGTTGAGTGTAGTTTTCTGAGACAGTGAATTTTGGGTTTTATTATCTGTAAGCCAAATTCCAAGAAATTAAGGGTTGACCTATTTCACTCTATGAATCTATATAATATTTGCATTTCACTTTCTGAAAGGAATGTCAAGAAATACAGGTACTTGTGTTTTACCTGTATATGCATTCTCTTTCCAGAGTTTTTAAAATTATTATTTAAAGGTAAAGCATGCATTTATGTCTGCTTTATGAAATGACTATGTCAAAGGAGAAGTTAAGCATACATATGTTGCTGCAGCTAAATTTTATTTTCAAAATAACATTGTGGGGAAAATATATTAGCATTAAACTCAGAATAAACATTTAAGAAGGATTGTGTTTTTTTTGTGCAGTGCTTTATGTGTGTGTGTGTGTGTTTTTTGTTGTGTTTTGTTTTCAAAGTACTATATCATTGAGGTGAATGCTCGTCTCTCTCGGAGCTCTGCTCTGGCCAGTAAAGCCACTGGTTACCCGCTAGCATATGTGGCGGCTAAACTTGGCCTAGGGATCCCATTGCCGCTTCTGAAGTGAGTTGTTTACATTTACATTTATTCATTTGGCTGATGCTTTTGTCCAAAGCGACTTCCAGGTTCAAGAACAATCAAGCATCAATTCCAACATGACAGCACTAATATAAGAGCTACGAAAAAGTTCAACACTTTCTCTGACTCATAGAATACAGTGCAAGTGCTACAACATTACTATCTGAGAGGCTAGAAAGAGAATAACACATTTTATGTTAATCATTAAGTTCTTATAAGCACTTATACAGACGGCAAGTGCTACAGCATGAACTATTACTATCTAGAAGGGGCAGTGGTCGACTAGTGGTTAGGACTTTGCCCCTAAGATTCGAAGGTTGCAGGTTCAAGTCCCAGCCCGGGCACCACTGAGGAACCCTTGAGCAAGGTACCGTCCCCACTTCACTGCTCCCCGGGCGCTATTGATAGCTGTCCGCTGCTCCACGTGTGCACGTGTGATGGGTTACATTTTGTTGTGGTGACTGTGTGCAGTGGTGTGTTCACAATGACAATCACTTTCACTTAGTAGAGCTAAAAGATTCCAGGACATACCTCACTGTCTTTAAGCACTTCAAATAAGTACAGTTCATTAGATGTAGTTAGAAGATTTTACAACATGATTGCTAAATTAATAAAGAGTGCTAAAAAGGAGTACATTATGTTATACATCAATAAAAGTAGACATATTTACAATACTTTAAATTACATTTTTGCAAGTAACATGAACATGTTTAGATAATTAAAGCTATTCATTCTTGCCCATCTTTTCAGCAATTTAATGTTGAGCCCTTAAATCAGACTCTGGCTGGCTACTAGTGTTGCTATTATTTTCGTAGGTACACAGCTCAACATTTTCATTACCTTTTCAGTTTGCATTGGTTGTCCTCAAAGAGTGGGTGTGCCAAATTGAGTTCCTTCCTGGTCATAGCTTTGCAGAGCTGAGTTAAATCAGTCTGTGCAGACAATAATTAACCTTTTTTGGCATCCAGTTTGACAACCCAGCGTTCAGTTCTTAGACTACCTGGCTGTTGGTAGAATATTTTTGGTTGGTTGACTGTTCCAAGACTACCAGTGACACTGAACTTTGTTTTTTTTATCCCAGCAACATTGCTGTATCTGATGTACTCAGCACAACGCAACCATGTGGCTACATTGTTGGTGTCACTGCTGGGCTAAGAAGGTCTCACATTCCAAGTAATATCTATGATGGTTCCTTTCTTTTGAGGAACAAAGTAGTGAGTGGCTAATACATTGTGGCAACATAGGAGCTGGTCAGTAATTGTAAACCTGTAAAGTGTTCTTATAAAATAGCCAAATGGAAATAGGAGTATTGGTACAAGGTAAGCATGCCTTAGAGACTAGCTGCTCAATGCAAGTTGCTCTTTTTCAGGAACTCTGTGACCGACTCCACAACTGCCAACTTTGAGCCAAGTCTGGACTACTGTGTGGTTAAAGTTCCGCGCTGGGACCTGAGCAAGTTTCTCAGAGTTAGCACGAAGATTGGCAGCTCCATGAAGAGTGTTGGTAAGGCTTCTTAAATTTTCAAGCGGGAGGACTCCCAGATGCTTCTGTCTGGGTCTGTCCCATTCTCCACCACAGTCAGAGATTCAGTGTTCTTCAGTGCTTGGTTTAGACATAGAACAAAATCTTGCTTTTGTGGAACGAGATTGGTAAATGTGATCATAACACTTTATTTATATAGCACTTATAAAAACAACCAAAGTGCTGTACAGCATATAAAAATATAAAACGAACAATAGGAGTACATAAAACACATAAGACAATAGAATAATAAAAAGGGAAAAGGAATGATCAGATTCTGGTCTGAACTCACTATGCTCCATCTCCCTAGGGGAAGTAATGGCCATTGGCCGAAACTTTGAAGAGGCCTTCCAGAAAGCTCTAAGGATGGTAGATGAGAATTGTGTTGGATTTGACCACACCATCAAACCGGTCTCTGAGCAGGTTAGTGCTAAAATATTTGTGCCTTTGTCACCAATTCACTTCAGTTTTTAACTACATACTCATTAATTATACAGTCAATTATACAATTATAAACTATGTAGTTCATAAAACACAGGGATGCACCAACATTTTAGCCACCAAAAAGGTTGAAATTATGAAATACATTAAAAAAGTGTCCTGTGCTTTCTTACAACAAAACAAAAGTACATAATTGTTGGGCATATTTTTAGAAAATGATTTGTTTTATAATATTTTTTTATTTTGGCATGGAACTGCAGGTGTCTTTTTTTTTAATAGAGACTCAGAAATTACTTTTTATTCATTATAATTTAATAAAATAGGGTTTTTGTTTTATTTTAGAAATTTAGTCATTTTTATTAGCAGTCTGCATGTGTAATCAGATATTTGGTTCACCTTTCTAGGTGTCAGTGTTGAATCAATGTTGAGTCCTGAAATCATTTCAGGTATTTTTGTTGCATCATGGGAAGTTAGTGAGTAAAGTCTTGTGTGGCAATACTGACTGTAAGGATGTGCAGGTTACTGAAGGTTAAAGCATGCTGCACATTTGCATGATTGAAATACACAGGCTCTAGATAACTTAATAATAGTGTGTGGTGCTTACTGATCCAGCTTGAAAAGGTATTTGAACATGTATCTGTCTGTCTGTCTGTCAGGATGTCCGTTTGTCCGTTTGCTATGTGTTTCCATACGGCTGCACGCATTGCGACCAAAGTTGGTACATAGGTCCATCTCATGCTTCCGAAGGCGCATAGTGCTACTTCCGGTTGCGTTCGATGTGTCGTTTCCTCATTACCGAACCCTGCAAGTGGTCACATACATATACACCCCCACAGGAAAAACTGCCAACGTCGTCTATAAAGAAGTGCTGTAAGCCGCCCCCCATCCGGAAATAAAGTTTTCTATTGTGTTTTTTTACACTAAGTTTTCCGTTTATTTGGATAAGCGTCACCTGCTCTATTCATTAACCTACAAATCCTGCTGTTACCATGAATTCCAAGTTCCACATTTCCCCCTTCTCTGTGTACTATCCTTTCCCAGCAACGCCAGGTAACCTGCTTGTGTGTGTGCGCATGTGTGCGCATGTGTGCGTGTGTGTGTGTGTGTGTGTGTGTGTGTGTGTGTGATCTTTTACACAATCATGTTTTCCTGTGCTTTTTCAGGAGCTTCAGATTCCTACAGACAAGCGCATCTTTGTGTTGGCTGCAGCCTTGCATGCTGGCTACAGTTTAGACCGTCTCTATGAGCTGACCAGAATTGACCGCTGGTTCCTTCATAAGATGAAAAACATCACAGACCATGAAAAGCTTCTGGAAACATTTAATCAGGATGAAAGCTTGATGCCGCCCGAAGTGATGAGGAAAGCAAAGCAGCTGGGCTTCTCCGACAAGCAGATTGCCCTGGCTGTACAGAGGTGTGGATAGATGCTTTCACTTTCTCTCTCTATAAAAATGCTAAAGCCAACAGATACTTCTATATTACCAGGAAATGCATTGATGTCTACATTACAGTCAGAGGCATTTTACTTTTTTCAGCAGGGCTTGGAACCCTTTTGTCACAGCACACATGACCTAAAACATAATCATAGTTTTACAGGTTCTAAAATAAAGAGAACCCAGTTAAACAAATGAGACTAACATATGATATTGGCAGTTAGTTTGCTTTGGCAACTTTTAGCCTATTTCACTGTCTGGAACAGAGATGTTGAGGAGTTTGCTCACAGGGCCATCAACATTTCTACTGGGTTAAGGTCAGTACTTTAACATGGTCATTTCAAATCCTTAACCCAATTCTTCTTTAACCATTCTTTGGTCATCACAAAAATATGTCCTGACATTTTCCTTTAGATTTTGTTGGTATAATTAAGTTTGTTGTTCCATCAATGATGGCAAGCTGTTCTGGGCCAGATGCAGCAAAACAGACCCAAACCGTGATTCTGTTATTACCGTGTTCCACATGGCGTAGAAAAGTCATGCTGCCTATGTATCTACACTCTGCTAATGCACTCATTACACGTGACCACACGTTGGGCTCTTTTGGAGACGAAAAAGGGGTTGGATACAGCAAGAAGCAATACCCGAATGAGAATCGGTAAGGCTTTTCCATGGTGCCAGTATGAGGCTACGATCTGAAATAAGAGGGTGAAATTTTTTTATTTTGGATTTGTAAGATGTTCCACCCTGATGGGCATCAGCAATATTTTCTGAGATCCTCGCCTTCATTCAGCCCATAATGCAGTTTCATTAACATGTTTTAAAGATCAGACTTTCATAGCATGTGACTAATTTCCCTCAAGTTTGTTCTTAGTCCTACAGTTTCACATAGTTTTGCTACTTTCAGAAAAGCATTATTGGATAATTTTTTAATCAGTAAATAAAGGACCATTTTATTTGGGTTCTCTGTGTGCTTCAAGGACTCTGATGATGCTTAAAGAAAGTGTTTGTTTTACTCCTTAAAAGAAATCACAAAAAAACTGCACGGCTGGTTCTGTTTACAAGCAAGTTAGTTTGGGATTTTTTCTACGACTGACATGCTCACAAAGCAGCTTTACAAAATCTGGATCTAAGCCCCTAGTGAGCAAGCTGAGGGCAAGAGAGGCAAGGAAAATGAAGGTGCTCTTCACTGCTCATGCTGAGAGCATCTATTTACTGGGACTTTCCACAGTATGTGCGAATGGTAAAGGCTACTTTTGTCACTGTAACAAAGCACAAACCAGTAAAAGTATCCTAATATCCTGTGTTTTGAGTGTGAAGGGTTTTTTCTGACTGTTTCTTCTTTGTTCTTTCTTTACTCTTCAGCACTGAGCTAGCAGTAAGGAAACTAAGACGGAACTGGAGGATTCTTCCTGTGGTAAAGCAGATTGACACAGTGGCTGCTGAATGGCCCGCCCACACCAACTACCTTTACCTAACCTACCATGGCACAGAGTGTGATCTGACTTTTGAGGAATCCCACGTTATGGTGATTGGCTCTGGCGTGTACCGCATTGGCAGCAGCGTTGAATTTGACTGGTGTGCAGTAGGCTGCATTATGGAGCTTAGGAAGGTGGGTTTTTTTTCTTCTTGTTTACAAATGGTGTGATGTGATATTAGTAATGTTCCTATAAACTGGATTAGAATTGGCTTTATATATATATTAAATTTTGTTTTGTTGCTGTTTTTTAATTATTATATATATATTTTTTTGTCAATTTATTGGCCATTATCCAAATCAAATATTGGCCATGCATTAAACTTATATATGCCGTATTTCCCTAATGATTGGCCATCCAATTCTATAAGCCCCCCCATGTTATTAGCTTCAGTGTTTCTTAATGTATCAATCTGAATACATCAGATACATCACTCACGGTGTAACGTTGGGGAGATACGGTATAATATGAATTATTATTTTGCCTATTGCTCAATTTCAGATGGGATACAAAACAATCATGGTGAACTACAATCCTGAAACAGTCAGCACAGACTATGATATGTGCAACCGACTCTACTTTGATGAGATCTCTTTTGAGGTGAGGCATCAATCTACCCATAATTTAAATAATTTAAGGTATTCTATTTTTGTGATGTTTTTTTTAACTGCTAAAGGACATAAAATGTGTCCAGTTTAAAGTGTTGTGAATGTAACACCAAAAAAACTATGATGTTTTATCAATTATGATAATTGCTGGAATTTTGGCTTGAATATTAGGTGGTGATGGACATCTATGAGATGGAGAATCCAGAGGGAATCATTCTTTCTATGGGTGGTCAACTTCCAAACAACATCGCCATGTCTCTCCACAGGCAGCAGTGCCGAATTCTGGGAACTTCTCCTGAGTTCATTGACTCGGCTGAAAACCGTTTCAAATTTTCCAGGATGCTGGACACTATTGGAATCAGCCAGCCTCGATGGAAAGAGCTTTCTGATACAGAGGTGCAGTTGAATCTTTCTAACTGGCCTCCATTAGCTTTCATTTGTCAAATAATGCATATTTGATTTTTTTTGGTTTTAAAGAACCATTTGTGCAGTAGTTTAAATTTACATTGTGGCTGGCTCATGTAATTACAAGTACAGTCAAACCTTGTTAGCTCTCCACTATTGGTCTGGGCTTTTAATTTGGCGAGAGATGGGGTAACGGTGGTAAATACATGGAAAGAAATCTGTCCTGGTGAAAGCCTTTCATGGTGAGAGGTGGGGTTTGGCGAAATAACAGGGTTTTACAGTTTCTTAAATGTCTGAAACATTTGATATTCGTCTTTATTACAAGACGAGCAATGGTCATTTACAAAGCTTCTGTTGAAGCAGACCTGATTGACCTGTAGCATTTCTACTTCTCTTTTCTTCTCTAGTCGGCCATGCATTTTTGTGAGACAGTGGGCTACCCGTGTCTGGTGCGTCCATCCTATGTGCTTAGTGGAGCTGCTATGAATGTAGCCTACTCCGACAGTGACCTGGAGAAGTATCTGAGCAGTGCTGTGGCCGTGTCTAAAGAACAACCTGTTGTTATCTCCAAATTCATCCAGGAGGCTAAGGTTAACTACGGTTTTTGTCTGTCACTCTCATGTATTTTTAAATGTATGTAAGTGGGATTGGGTGTTAGGGAGCAAGTGGAGCCTCGTCAGTTTCTGCTGATGAGCTGATAAAATGTGCCAAATCAGCCAAAAGTTGCCATGTTATGGCATATTAGATGTGCACACACTGTATCAAAAGACTTACTTATGAGTTGTGTACGCATACAGAATCACAGGTACAGAATTGACTCATTTGAACAGATTCAAAGAATTAATTGAAAGCTTTTTATTTTTGTGTTGCAGGAGATTGATGTTGATGCTGTAGCATGTGATGGAGTTGTCATTGCCATAGCAGTCTCTGAGCATGTAGAAAATGCTGGCGTTCATTCAGGGGATGCTACACTGGTTACACCACCTCAGGACATAAACCAGAAAACCATGGAACGCATCAAGTTAATAGTCCATGCCATTGGCCAAGAACTACAAGTTACAGGACCGTTTAACCTGCAGCTTATTGCCAAAGTAAGTGTGCAGAAGTTTATATATAAAATACATTTTCTCAGATTTGAATACATTAAAAATATGGCTTTTTTCCCCCCTATTGGTGTCCATACTTTCTGCTTTAATAAAACTTATTGGATGCGAGCTGTTGTTTTTTATGTCAGGAGGTTATTTAGGTGCGTTTGTGTGTTATTCAGGATGACCAGTTGAAGGTGATCGAGTGCAATGTGCGAGTTTCACGCTCTTTCCCGTTTGTATCAAAAACATTGGGCGTAGATCTTGTGGCCCTGGCAACGCAGGTTATCATGGGAGAGGAGGTGGAAGCTGTGGGGCTCATGATGGGAAACGGCATTGTGGGAGTTAAGGTAAAGACCATTAGAACAGGAGTGCACAGCTTTGGTCCTGGATATCTGACATCCACCACAGTTTTATCCCCCTGTTCAAACATATCTGGTTCTCAACACATCTGTTATTTGCCAGATTTAGTTGGTATGTTTGAGTAGGGGACTACCAACCTGCTGAACAGGACTGTTGGCACAATCCAACATTCATATTATCTTTCATGCATTTTTGGTGATGTTCTGTGGTACACAAGATCTAATTTTTTTATTCTGAAGGTTCCTCAGTTCTCTTTCTCTCGGCTGGCTGGAGCCGACGTGGTGTTGGGGGTGGAGATGACCAGCACTGGGGAAGTGGCCTGCTTTGGCGAGAACCGCTATGAGGCATACCTGAAAGCTATGCTCAGCACAGGCTTTAAAATCCCCAAAAAGAACATTCTCCTCTCCATTGGCAGCTACAAGGTATTAGGAAATTAGGAAATGGTCTGTTCTTCTTTTTTTCCTTTTCCTATGATTTTTACCTTGTGAGATTGAGGTTCTGTCATCAGCAAAGAACTAGAACTGTGTAAATGGTCCTTTTTTATTTGAATAATTTTTCCTTCACTTTTTCCAGAATAAGAGTGAGCTTCTGCCTACAGTTCAGGCTTTGGAAAGTTTAGGCTATAACTTATACGCCAGCCTGGGAACAGCAGACTTCTACACTGAGCATGGTGTGAAGGTAATAAATGGTGAATAAATGCTATACTACTCATGAGTACTTGCTTTAGCATATCTGCTTTGTGTTCTTGTCTGAAAGGTCTGAGTACAGGACATAGCATGATATAATTTCTGTTTCTGCCAGGTCTCTTAGCTTTTACTGAAGCATGGTTAGCAGTTTAGGTGACATTTACTTACGTACCGAATTTCCCCAACGATTGGCCGTGGCTTACACATTGATTTTACACACCTGGTGTTGGCTGTGTTTTGCTTAAATGTGGTGGTCTATCTAAAAACATGACACATTTGCTAAAAGTTTAATTCAGTGCACAAAATTGAATGTATGAGTTTGAATGTAATGTTTACTGCAGCAATGAACAGTGCAAAAATAAAAAGTAAAGCAAAAATAGACAATGTTCTCACTTAAATGGCAGAAATAAAAGGGGAAAAAAATATTGTTGGCTGGTAAAAGACTTTAATTTTTGTTTGAACGACTGGAGGGTGGAGCTATTGCAGCACTGCAACGTCAATCATCTGTCTACATGTAAATTCTTCAGTATAAAATTAGCAACACTGAAATGCAAAAATTATTAGTCTTACTTGTCTTCAAATCCTTCAAAATCAGATCGGTAAACGTAGTGAAATGCGACCTGTGCTTCTTTGCTGTCGCTGATGTCGGACACGTGTTCATTTCGAATATTGCAGATGTTGCTTCACGAAAGCAATGACCTGGAGCTTAAATTCTGCAGAGCAGCTCTTGTGTTGTGGTATGATATCAGTAAGTTTCAAATTGTATCAATTTAATTGTTTATGCTCAACTACGGTATAGAGCTGCAAAGGTTTCCAAGGGCGTGTTAACGTATGCTTCTACTTTTGATCAATAAATTCAGTAACACTGCGGCTAATAACATGGAGTGGCTTATCTTAAAGTTTTGGTAAATTAGCATTTTCTGCAGCTTCTAGATTGGCGCGGCCTATCGTTGGTGAAAAACATATATTAGTAAAATTATCATATTTCTTTTTCTGTTATGTTAGGTAATGGCTGTCGACTGGCCTTTTGAGGAAGAGAGTGACAGTCCCAACAAGGACAAGCAGAGGAACATCATGGATTACTTGGAGGAGAACCACTTTGACATGGTTATTAACCTGTCCATGCGGAACTCTGGTGGACGCCGCTTGTCTTCCTTTGTCACGAAAGGATACCGTACCCGTCGCATGGCTATAGACTACTCCGTACCCCTCATTATTGATATAAAGTGCACCAAGCTATTTGTTCAGGTAAGAATCTGCTGTTATGAATCTACTGAACAATAATCTCTGATATTATTTCATTAAAGCTAGAAACTGCATAAACGTTTTAATCTTCAAGATTTTAGTCTGTACATGTATCAATGCCTGAAAGATATTAGATCAAGCTCTTTTTCTGTTTTGTGTTTAATTAGATATTTAAGAGTATATAAAAAAATGACTCATTTCAGTATGCTTGCATTGTGAAATAAATAACAGTAAAAGGCAAAATATAACTTGTTTAAAGGCTTGAGCTGATTGGCGATAGTACTGGGAATATAGTTTCCACAAACAGTAATTAAATAAAATGTCTGAAAACTGACCATTAAGATTCACAGAAGTCATATTTGTCTTTTGACAATTTCAATTTCATTTGTAAAACTCAAATTGACATTTTTGAAATTCAAATTTATTAAAAACCAAAAAGACAAAGTTTGCTATTATTGATAGCATTGTTATACCAGTAATAGTAGTTTACATTAACTGTTGCCTTTAGCTCTTACTGTGTGAAATTATACAATAATAATTCATAATAATTAAATGGCTTCAGCCATTTTATAACCAGAAGCAATTCACAGACAATAAATATGATTTATCTGCAGTAAGACCTTTTTTGTTGTATCTCTCTTGCCTGCCATTATGCCACCCAAACTTCCACTAATATTTTGGTCCAGCTCACAGCTATAATAAATTCACTTTTTTTTTTATTGGCAGGCACTCAGACAAATTGGTCGAGCTCCCCCAGTGAAGACTCACATTGACAGTATGACTTCCCAGAAACTGATTCGTCTACCTGGTAATTACAAGCATTTCCCTTCTGTTAATATGTATAATACTGTTTGTTTAAAAAAATCAATAACTGCAGTAATTCACATGAATATTGCATGTGCTGTTTACAAATAAACCTGTTCCTGCTGTTATTAGGTCTCATCGATTTACATGTACACTTCAGAGAGCCTGGAGCCACCCACAAAGAAGATTTCTCTTCAGGCACTGCTGCTGCCCTAGCAGGAGGTGTGACCATGGTGTGTGTCATGCCTAACACTGAACCTGCCATCATAGACCCCAACTCGCTTGCTTTGGCACAGAAGGTAATATTTAGTGTGTAGCAAGCGTTATGGCGTGGAATGTGATATGATTATTCCTTTGGTTTGGAATCAGTTTTTCTTCTTATCTCCAACTATCTTTGTAGCTGGCAAGGGCTGGATGCCGCTGTGACTATGCCCTTTATGTGGGTGCATCTTCAGATAATGCCACTATTCTGCCATCCATTGCAAATGCCACTGCTGGACTGAAGATGTACTTAAATGATACATATTCGACCCTCAAGATGGATAATGTTTCCTTGTGGATGGAGGTAAAAATGGAATATTGGTCAACTAATAATGATTAATCAGAATCGTGTTTATTGGCCAAGTATGTGAGTAAACACAAACACACGGAATTTGATTACGATCGACTGTGTCTCTCAAGCACAGCAGTAAAAAAACAACAACAATGTAAATGTACAATGAAAAGAATACTGAACTAATATAATATACAATAGTATACAATCTACAATATGAATAGGAAATATGGATTTATATTTATAAATATAAGTGGTAA
>JBBIGC010000152.1:12080323-12090721 GCA_037576955.1 Lepidarchus adonis | reverse complement strand
TGTGCAGGTGTACAATCTTGTCCCTGGTGTCGTTAGACAGCTCTCTGGTCTTGGCCATGGTGGAGGTTGGAGTCTGAGTGTTTGAAGGTGTGGACAGGTGTCTTTTATATATATAGATAACGAGTTCAAACAGGTGCCATTAATACAAGTAACGAGTGGAGGATAGAAGAGTTTCTAAAAGAAGTAGTAACAGGTCGGTGAGGACCAGGAATTCTTGCTTGTTTGTAGGAGCTAAATACTTGTTTTCTGCACAATTATACAAATAAATTCTAAATGTAATTTCCTGGATTTTTTACATTCTGTCTCTCACAGTTGAAGTGAACTTATGATGAAAACTACAGACCTCATCTTTTTAAGAAGGACAACTTGCAAAATTGGTGGCTGCCAAACACTTTTTTGCCCCACTGTAACTAGTAAAAAAAGAAAACTAGCCATCAGGTAAACTGGTAAATACCAGTTTAATGGCATCATTTTATGAACACATTTAATTTAAACACTTAATTGATGCTTTACAATACTCATTCATTATTAATAATCTGATGATTAAATATTAAAATATGGTTTTAAGTGTATTCCTTCTGAAAACATTGGAGAAATGAACTGGATCCTACTTTAGCAGCTATACACAAAGAACAATACCAACATAATTTTCTAAAAAATTGTGAAATCTGTGAAAAATGCTTTTAAAAAAAAATGTTGGAATTGGAAATGTTGGAAAGAGCTACAAGGAGATTGCAACGATGAACAACAACAATGCTTTGCATAAGTGTAAAGGAGTACCCATTACACTGAGTCAACACACTGAATTCTAGTTAATATATTTCATTGTTGTTGTCTGCTTTATTAAAGGTCAGCTCAAACACTCGGGCAAAAGCAATGTGATGTCTTGGAACAGAAGACTGTAGATGTTAGTTGGCCATACATTAAATAAGGTGACATTTTTGCAAGAAAGAAAAGCAAGCGCCTTGTTATCAGTGTGTGATTAAAACAGCTTTGAAAAAAGACAATGGCAAGAAATGCAGAGGTGTTTCAGAGATGAATTTGCAACAAACAAAAAAGACAGAAAAGGACAAGACGTGCTGGAAATGGAACAAAAGGGATGCAGGAGTTTATCCTCACATATCCCAGCGGAGCTTCCTCTGGAGAAGGTGACACAGATTCATTGTGATGACAAGAGACAGAGACAGAAAAAGAGAAAGAGAGCACAACCCCATTAAAGCTTAGTCAATTCAGCTCCAGCCATGATGGGAACTGCAGTGGAGGATATTCACCCTGATTTAGACAAGTGTGTGTGTGTGTGTGTGTGTGGATAGGGATGGTCAGGTTTGGGGATGTTTCGATGGTTCTGAAATGAGAATGTAATCGATTTTGTCTTAAGCACCTTTACATTAAGAACTATACATTTACAGCATATTAAATTATTTAAAAGATATTTGTGTAAACTCTCCATTTACCAACCTAGACGACTGAGAACGAGTATTAACAAAACCATTGGATCACCCCCTCACCATTGTTAAGTCACAGAAACATCAACAGTGCAAAAAGAGACAGAAGGGAGCAGGAGGCATTGTTTTACTATTGTTCAGGATTCTGTTTATTTAGCAACTACGAGCAGCAGCATCCAATCAACAAATGCACACTTCCTTTAGTCTCTTCTTAGCAGGAAAAAGGAAGAGAAAAAGGAAAAACAAGACAGAGAGATGGAGGTGGAATGAGGAAGGGGTATTGGGATTGGCAGCCATACCTCACTGTGATTTCACGCTGAGACGAGTTAGAGTGCATTCGGTCAGGGAGGGGTTTAGCGAGTATTTCAATACAAATGCACACGGGCAAGGAGAGAAATTCAAAAAAGAAAGAAAAAAAAAGAACTCATGAAATGAAACATCCAATGAAAGAAAGCCATTCCAACACTCAGCATCCCCCATGGTATAAACTGCAGCCATTTTCCCCACAACAGTCTAACACTGCTCGCAATATAATCACAAACAAAACATCGTTTCAGTAATTCTGATTTAATAATGCTCGCATTTTTCAGACCGATACTGTTCTGGGCCTTTTCTTACATCACATTCGGTCTGGAACACAAAATCTGTCAATAGAGCATAGCAGGAGACTCTAAATGCCATCATAAAAATCCCATTTCGATCATGATCATATACAGTCTTATGCAAAAGTTTGGACGCCCCTTGATAAATAACAAATTTTGGTCATTTTTAATTGAAAAGATCTAGGATCTATCTAGAAATGAAAATAAAAACAATATTTTCAGCAAACATTAATGAATAGCTAATTTTGTATCATAAATTTAACAAAGGTAATAAATAAAAACATTATTGTGGCACTGTGCAAAGGTTTGGGCACCCTACATAATCAGTACTTAGTAACACCTCCTCTGGCAGATTTAGAGATAAAAGTCTTAATTCTTTTCTCTCATTCTTCCTGCAAAAGGTTCTAGTTCTGTAATATTCTTTGGTCGTTTTGCATGCACAGCTCTTTTAAGATCTACCCACAAATTTTCAATGATGTTTAAATCAGGGAACTGTGATGGCCATTCCAAAACCTTCAGCTTGTGTCTCTAGAGCTCGTCCATGGTGGATTTCAAGGTACCTTTGGGATCATGGTCCTGTGGTAGAAGTCATCCTCTTTTCAGCTTCCTCCTTCAGTGCACCACCACTCCTGAATCTACTAACCCTTCCTGCAGGTTTTTTGCAGTCAAATGGGAATTTTGCTTTCTGACCAGAGAGTTGTCTTGGTCTTCCAGGTCTCATCTTGACCTCCACAGTTCCCCTGAACTGCCATCTCTTAATTTGCTATCTACTTGTAGCTTCTCCTGCATTGTGGACATCAATAACTTTTATTTTCAGAGTCTTACACAGCTGCTTAGAGGAACCCATGGTTGTTGAGTGTCCACAAGTGTGTGCACAAGGTTTGAAGCGTCACAGTATTTGTAAAGCTTTGAAATTGGCACCAGCTGACATTTACTAATGACATTTACTAATGACATTTACTAATAACAGCTGTTGCCATGCATCAGATCTAATGAGTTGATTAAGGTCTGAAACTTTAACAAATGAATCTGAGACTTTGGAACACTTAGGGTGCCCAAACTTTTGCACATTGCCACAATAATGTTTTGTTATTTTTGTTCAATTTATGGCATAAAAGTAACTATCCATCAATGTTTGCTGAAAATATTGAGAGACACAGAGAGACAGTGTGAACATCTCTTTTGATTAACAAAATCATCAAATTCTTTTTCAAGGGGTGCCCAAACTTTTGCATAAGAATGTACATTTGAAAATCACGAAGCTAAAATCTGCTTGAAAACAATCTTTGGAAGTAATCAAAAATGACAAATGATAAAACTCTAGTCTCCGTAACTTTCAAGATTAAATGTGTTCTCTGGCAGATGTAATAGGGTCGTCTAGTTTTAGAGTAGATCTCCTGAGCTGAGAGACGAGTGCTTCATTAGTTTTAAGAGTCATCATCCTTCACCCTCACTGATCTCCTGAGGACAATGGAAGAAATGTAATGACTTTTTCCCTCATGCTGTCACAGCCAAAGAAAAAACGGAGTTAACATACAAACGAAAGGCTGCTCAGCTGGCTGTCATTCATATAAAGTCTGGCCTTTTCATGCACAAACCAAAATGAACCCCACATGCACCACTTCCCAGCAAAATGTCATAGTTGTCAATGGTGTGTTGAACTTAAGTTAATTTTGAAGTTACAGCCTTTACTAATGGGTATTAGTTCCAATTTTTTATTGTGTATATTTTTTAGAGTGAATGACATTAATTTAAAAAAAAAATTCAATTAAAATGTACCAGTTGCCATGGCAATGCATTACATTTTTAAATTGTAACAGACACACAATTAATTTTTTTGCCACTTTTTTTTTTGAGTATTTGCTTTCTTTTTTTCTGCCTTATGTGTATTTTAAAGAGAGCTTTGCTGAAACTGTCCATGGTTTACCATAATATTATATATTATATACCATTATTACTACTTTTATTATTATTATTATTATTATTTTGTCGGTTATTACTATTGGGTAATAGTAAGATTTTCTTGGCCTATTAGCTTCCTCAGACCCGAATTCTGTAAATTTGCTTTGTGACTAGGAAAAGAGCAAGAGACTCACAGAGATACGATCATCACAAAATAATCCGCGCTCTGTTCAGTCAGTGTTCTAAAAGCCAAACTTAAAAAAAAGCCAAAAGACTTTAGATTTAAATGTGGCTGGGGCGTCTCAGCAGAGCTTTTTTGCATCTATCTGTTGCAAAGTTCACCTTCAGCTTTCTCCTGCCCTCACTCACCTGTTGGAAACTACTTCTTCAGCTTTCACCCAAATTTCCTGGACTCTCGAGCAGCGCCACCCAGAGGAGAGAAGGGGTGACGCCGGAGAGTCAAATTGGCGGCAAATATTTATTCATTTAAATATCAATATTGCTTTCGCCGTATTTATTATCCTATCACGTGAACAAGGACAACAATATATAGTGATAACGATATTTTGTGACAAAAAGCACTAAATAAAAATTGACTTGACTTATGCTTACTACAAACCATATATTATTCTTTGAAATGGTGAACGTTTATTGTTTCCAATGTCCTTCAATTATAAATCTATTTTAAAGGCAGACATATGCACACATGAATCTTCTTTCTGCAGGTTTAAAAACCTGCATCACTCGGGGGGAAGGAGCTGCAACCCGAGACAAACTTTGCTTAAAGACATCTGCACATTTGGTCGAGAACAATGACTGACCAAATAAGTCTTCAAAACTTATAGCCTGTGCTTTATACCATGGTTTGGGTTTCATATTCACGTCCATGCAACAAATCTCAGCTAGCTGGGAGAGTGACATGCACGAAGGCCATTCTTATTATAAACCCTATTCACATTATTTACATGCTTTTAATTATTTGAACAAGTCTACAATACAAGAGACTTTTATTTTGACATACCTTTTCAAGCTGACTATGAACATGCTGGACAATTAAATCCAGAGCTACAAAGTTCTCTCCACCTTCAGGACAGAGAAATAGAAGTTACACAGAGCAAACAATGAGTGCAGGTTTTTACAATGAAAACAAAATATTTTACACTTTAACTAAATATCACAACAAGGCCACAGACACATTTTGCTGTCCTGTTAGTGAAGTTCATGACCACTAACCTCTCGGAACCACAATATCAGCCACTTGGACCGTGGGCTCGATGTACTGTTCAAATGCGGGCTTGACAAATTTATTGTATTGCTTAATTACGCCAGTGATGTCACGGCCTCGCTCTGAAATATCCCTCTTCAGTCTCCTGACGAGCCGGATATCAGAGTCGGTGTCCACAAACACTTTCATGTCAAGAAGCTGTTGGTAATAAAGAAGAAGAGGAAAAGAGTTGGAGAAAAATAGTGACTTCACGAATTATATGAAAAAAGAAAGAAAGAAAGAAAATACAGAATGTTGGTCCCTGAGGATGGGTTTCAGAGTGCAAAGATATGAAAAGCTGTTGGGGGTTTTTTTTCAAAACCATATGCTGGTATAAGAAATATGTGAGATGAGAAGTGTGGTCTGAAACACATGGTGGTGTAAATCAATGACACCAACCAGGAGCCTCAACATTTTTTTTAGAGGAATAAGAATACAGGGTAGGGAATAGTAAATCACTTACAAACTACCACACACACACACACACGCCAGCAGATCTGTCTCTCCTGAGAGCGGAGATGAAGAGTATGCTGGGTATGATCTACAAAGTGCAGAAGGTCAAAGCTTTGAAAGAAATTCATCATTTCAGCATTATAGCAGAGCGGAACGAGCACAGAGGTGTTAGATTCCTATTCACAAGCTCCCATCATGCAGTATTCCACAAGAATTGTGATTCAGTGAGAATGAAACGAAGCCTCATCCATTCATTAGCTGACAACTTCACCGACAGCTTAAATGTGCTGCTCTCCTTCTGGCTGCCCTGCTCCGAGCCTGACTGCATGGCAGCCATAAATCATTTCCAGCCAGGCTCCTTGGCCAAAACCCCCACAATTACTCCAGTTTTAATTTGTATGGATTTCTGGCAGCTACTGTTCTAAGAGGAATCGAACAGTACAAGGGAAGGCATCTAAGTCGGGAGGGGCCCATTCTCTTCCTCTGGCACAGCCTGAAAGAAAAGCCTTAAACTGCTGAATGAATTCCCTCCTTCCAAGCGGTTTCATTGGAAAAGAGGAAAACTAAGGTTTCAGGAAAGACAGGAAAAGCCCCAAAATCTCTAAACGATCCACATCAGGAAAAGTGTTTAACGAACCAAAACAATTCATAAAGTTAATGTTTAAGCCAGTTTGGCACGATTGTTTAGCTTGGATGCGATTAATGGGGACATGCAAAGAAGCAACTCAAGGGTCAAGTGAGCAATATGGGGGTGCCGTTCCAAGAAAAATCATATAAAATAAGCACCAATGTGTGTAATGCAATGGGGCCATTCCTCTGTCAGTCCACCAGAGGAAAACATTCCCCCACCTGAGGCTCTGTTATACCTTTTTCTGAGCGTTTTATTCTCTACTTTCACTTTCAGTTTTACACTGTACATGTTTTTGTTTTTTAAAGGGAAGGGGGGGGCATATGGAACCACAAAGTATTATATCTGTTACTTGTGGTTTACGATTAAAAAATCATTGTACAGTACATGCTTCTATCAGCATGTAATAATGTAATATTGTTATGCCACAATAAGTAAGAAAAACCAGCATCATACAAACCTGGAATGTGTCAATAAAAACAAGAGGTTCAGCATTTCCCACCCAGTTGTGTAGTAGTATAGGGCTGTACTTCTCCAGTTTGCTGCCAGTTGTATTAAATGACTGGCCTGTCGCTTATGGTTTCCGTCTCTACCTTTACCATCAACAGGAGCGTTTACAGGCAACGCCACCTCAAGGTCTCATGCTCTGGTTCTCACGAGTCAAACACTGAATGACTTAATAAATTCCTGCAGTGTCTGATGGTCATAGATGCAAGATTAGCAAGAGTATATGGAGAAACACAAATGACCATACATTTAGAAAAGAAGCAACACCTAGAGTAGTAACTGTGTGCATGAAATATGAAAATATACCTTTCAATTGCATAACAATAATCCCATTGAAATTATAAAACTAAAAGGACATCCCAGAATAATAAGCCACAATTACAGTATGCATTTCTTAATTTATTTAAATAAAAAAATATGCATGACTGGAGAAGACAGACGGCCTCATGTCTCTGGATCGTTTGCCATTAAAGCTACATTTTCTCCAGTCAACCATGTACATTGTGACATAACCATTACTCAGCCTGTGCACTACACAGGCCATGATAGCACCATCAAATACCGTCTCTTGCACTTTCCAGCACGTCCAGTCAACCATTCCCCACTTCTCAGTGCAATTGCAGGAGATAACAGCATGTGAACTTACCTTTAAGAGCTCCTTATTGGCAAAGGCCAAGATTCCCTCAAATATTACAACATTGGCCCCATAGACAGTTTTCTGCAAAGGAGAAAACAAACAAAAGCAGGATACACATTTATTCTTTATTCATGTTCAATAGGGAATGTTGGACTAGATTACATTTTTTTGCATTAAACAATATTTTGTGTGTAATAATTTAAACTAAAAATATTACATTGTTACACAACTCAGTGCTTTGGTCTTTGCTGGTACTAATCTTGTGGAGAGTCATGTGACACCTTATGCAACACCCCTGTGGGTGTGAATGTGTGTGATACAGGCCAGACTAGAAAATTTATGGATTCTGTTGAAAGGTTAACAAAACCAGAATGCAATGGTTTACATATTTTTTTATTCACAATAAAACATAACATTATTATTATTATTAAATATCCCACTAGGGGGGAAAAGGGTCATTTTGAATTTAATGGCAGCATCACAACAGTTTAGACATGGCCATGTTTACCACTGTGCAGCATCCCTGTAAATATCTGGGAACTGAGGAGACAAGCTGCTGAACTTCCCTGACATAAGATTCTAGCTGCCCAGGTCTTTTGTTATTTTTCTTGATTCACCAAATGTTTACAATGGGTGAAAGGGCTGGACTGCAGGAAGGCCAGATGAACAACCAGACTCTTCTAGCAGAAAGCCATGCTGTTGCAAAAAATGCAGTGTGTGTTTTAGGTTTTCCTTGAAAATGACACCTGGATGGGTGCATATGGAACAGTCCCTCTTCTCTTTAGTCTGGAGGACACCACGTTCATGGATTCATCTGACCACAGAGCAGTTTCCCACATTGTCCCAGTCCATGTTAAAATGAGCTTTGGCCCAGAGAAAATGGCAGCGTTTCTGGATCCTATTCACATATTGCTTCTCTGCATGACCGAGCTTCACAGATAAAGATTTCTGTAAGTATTCATGAGCCCACGCAGGGATTCATCCAATGTGGATTTTCAACCTCGTCCCACAAAGAATTCTCAAGATTCTATTAATCTTTTGAGGGTATTATGTACTGTAGATGATATATTTCCAATCATATGTTGAGGAGCACTTTACATATTTTAGATGTGTTGTGGTCATCAAATTCAAAATAAGGAAATATATTAATGTAATAGTAAAATGTTTAGCTTTTAACACGTGATATGTTTTCTTTGTTATACATTTATAAATTAGCATTTATAGCTTCTTGTTCCGGGAGCGTAATCCTGTGTACTATTTAAATAAAATAGTTCTGGAACGCTAAGGCACAAAAAGCACAAACACAAGGTGAACATTTTACCATTTACACTTGGTTGTTTTATATGACAAGTACACATATGTAAAGGGTTTGACTTACAACAGGGTTCCATTGCTCAACATGCGTCATAAGTCAAAACCGTGTACATACACTTCTACTGTGTTTTACACTGGGGCCATTCTACTGGCAGTCCAACTTGAGGCTCTGTATTGCATTTATTTTTTATTTTTTTATTTTTTTATTATTACTTTCACTTTCATTTTTCACATTAGTGTAAAAAACAAAAAACAAAAACAAAAACAAAAAACATTTCTATAATAATAAACAGTGTTTGGTGCAGCATCCTGAATATGATTTTTCGTAAGTCGAGTACATCGCAAGTGAAAGAGCCCCTGTATATGGACTGTAATCCATAAGCATTTACACTTGGCAGTTTTAGGTCGTCCTCCTGAAATCCATTTGCTATATGATGTATAATACACAAATCAATCATATTTAACAAAGATTGCCTGTGTTGTTGCGCTGTTCAAAAATCTACATTTTACATGATACTCCCGGGTGTAGAAAGTGGTTACACGAAGTTCAGGATTAAAGCTGCAATTTTTAGATCTTTCCAGACATGTTGAGTAGGATTAAGATCTGGGATCATGCAGGGCCCATGTTCAATAATATTTATATGTATATATATATATTTTTTTTTTCCGCAGACCTTTTTAAGTGCTTTTAGCTTTTGGGTCATTTTCCTGTAGGATGACCCACTGACCTGTGAGCTTTCTGACACTGGGCACGATGCTTCATTCCAGGATGCCTTGGTAGTCTTGAGGCTTCAAACTGCACAGACTGAAGGTTCCCTGTGCCAAATTTATTTATACCTAGAACATTCACTCACCATTCACCTTAATGTACTCAAACCCTTTCACTAATATCCTCCCTTAGTCTGAACTATTTGCTCGGATGGTCTTCTGAACCACTGTGAGAACAGCAGGAATCCTGTAAGGAGACACTAAGGTGCCTTCTAAACACTGGTGATGCAGAGTCCTTATTCAGCTATAAAAACGTATCAATGCTCCAAGCCCATTGTAAAAGCTAAACACCAGAGAAAGCCCATACACATTCAGAGCTGGCAAAGACAATTACACCTCCATCTTGCAAAACAAAAGCAGAAGAGAATTAGTGTTGTCAGCCTGAGGTTCTGCTTTTGTGCCTTTCAGGCATGAAATTGCCTTTTACACACATTTTAGGGGTTGGAGTGGGGGGTGGGGGTTAGAACATGCTATTTTCCCGGTGTTCACTGCTAATATAATCCGTTCTGCTACTATGAATAACCTTAAATATTAAAGTTAAAATAAGTAAAAAAAAAAAAAATAATTTAAATATTAAAAAAAAACATTTTTCAGAAATGATTCACTTATAAAATAAAAAATAAATGACGTCCTAAAACTAAATGCAAAGAATTCCTTGAGGTGCAGAAGGTTTACAGCTTCCCTGTTCCTCCATTCTGTCCCGTTCATCCCAAACAGCTGATGGAGCTGAAGTCTGTAACTGAGCTGCTACTGAATCTACTGTCGAGTTCTTTTCTTCTAATGTTCTTCTCATTCTCTCACTGCGTCTTTGTTTCTGACCTTTTCCTCCACATTGTGATCTCCATATACAGTACTACTTCCTGCTCTACAGTACTGTA
>JBBIGC010000152.1:12055120-12073285 GCA_037576955.1 Lepidarchus adonis | reverse complement strand
CCATGCTTCACAGTAGGTATGGTGTTCTTTGGATGCAACTCAGCATTCTTTCTCCTCCAAACACAAGTAGAGTTTTTACCAAAAAGTTCTGTTTTGGTTTCATCTGACCATATGACATTCTCCCAAACCTCTTCTGGATCATCCAAATGCTCTCCAGCAAACTACACGGACTGGCTTAAGCAGGGGGACAGGTCTGGCACTGGTGGCGCAGTGTGTTACTGATGGTAGCCTTTGTTACTTTGGTCCCACCTCTCTGCAGGTCATTCACATGGTTCTGAGATTTTTGCTCACCATTCTTGTGATCATTTTGACCCCACGAGGTGAGATCTTGCAAAATCGAGGGCAATTATCAGTGGTCTTGTATGTCTTCCATTTGTTTCTGGTGTCCTTTGACAGACCTTTGGTCTTGGTGTTTTGGGGTGAAATCTGTGATTGGCTGGGTTTGTCAGGGATTAGTGGTGTTAAGGGGTACATGCGTGGTAGTGCAGGTGAGTAGAAATGGTTGAAAACTTGCAAAGACTCAAATTTTTCCACAGTTTAACATTATTTTCTTAATGGTACACTCATTTTCATCAATTTTCAATTTGAATGGTGCTTATATGACATTCTGACCTGAAGTTATTACAGTTTTAAACAAAGTTATATAAACTGAGCGAAAATGTAAAAAAATGCTCAGGGTTTACATATGTGTAAATTACACTCTTAAGTATTTACTCTATCAGTATGAAATCTTACACACACATTGAAAACAGGTCCATGATGAATATATTAAACTGTCCTACAAGGGAGTTTTGGAATTATTCAAAAGTAAATGACACTTTCATAAGGGAATGTCGTATCTTAAAAAATAGTAATTAAACCCAGAGAAAAATATCGAAAAGCTCAAAATTTCAAAAATAAACTTAATTTCTTAAATGGTACATGTGTTCTGATCAATTTACTATCTGAATGATGTTGCGAAGACATTCTGCTCTGAAGTTATTAAGCTTTTACTACAACTACAAGAACTAGGCAGAAATTGACCTAGAAATTGTGTTCAGAGGATGTATTTGAGCTACTGTTGCTTTTCTATAATCTCAATACAGTCTGCTAATTCTCCTCTGATCTCAGACATCAACAAGGCATTTTCATCCACACACCTATTTTCTGTATAGAAACCTGGCTCCAAGATTCCACAAATAATTGTATATTATATTATACACACTTACTTTATTAGACATGCCTGGTATTCCACCTTCATATTCTTCCTCCTCATCTTCATCGCTTTCTTCGATCTCTTCATGGCCCCCGGGGTCAAAGTCAGAGTCCTCATACTGATTGCTGTCATAGTCCGGCGTTTTCCTTTTCCGCCCTCTCTTTCTTCCTCTGGTTTTCCTCTGAGGACTGGACAGCTGGACTGGGCTGTCACTCTCTTTTTTTGCAGATGCTGTGTTGGCTTGAAGGTCCTTGGTGAGAGTATGGAGGTACTCCAGAGCACTAGACATAGTTCAGAATTTCAAAGATTCATATTAGATTTTAAAGCTTGAACATTGCTCAATACACAGACCAAACTGAATGTATGTGCCCATGCACCGCCTACAAATGTGTTCTTCCTATTCTACTCCTCAGTGAGAATTGTAGCACTAGGAGTCAACATCAAGGAAGACCTGACATGGGGAGTACACACTGCTGAGCTAGTAAAGAAGGCCCAAAAAGACTTCCCGAGTTCCATGAGAAACTGTTAGTGTTCTTCCACCACTACACAGTAGAAAACGTCATAGCCTACTGCCTCTGTGCTTAGTTTTCCAGCTGCACAGTAGCACAGAGAAGGCGCTTCATGGGGTCATATGGGTCGCCCAGTGGACAGTCGGCTGCACCCTCCCTTCACTTGAAAACCTACATCGTCCTTGTTGTCTACAAAATGCCATGAAGATTCTGCAGGATCCATCACACCCTGTTCACCTTCAGGCAGTTCCATAAAAACAAAGACAAACAGACTTTGAAAACTTTTTACCCTTCAGCCATTACCATGTTCGATCATGCCAAGTTCAGCTAGTGCACTTTATACCTACAGTCATGTTTAAATACACTTCATTTCATTAACAGATGTAGAATATTTATGAAACTATTAGCTGATTTATAAGTCTTAGAATAGTTAAGAATAGTTGTTTCATATTTATACTTTTTTTCCCCTCTTTCCTTGCACTGAGAAAACTGCACCTTAATTTCGTTGTACAGCTGCTATAATGACAATAAAGAGATTAGGATTTTCACTTTTCACATTAAGAGGTTATGCGAGCAGAAGAGCCCAAACGTTTGCATATAGTGGTGCAATATGAATCAACTTTGTTGACTTTGTTTGGAGTTGTAAGTATCATTTAAAGCCAACAATGTTTTGTTGGTACAGGGTCCTTGGGGGAAACGAAGTGCCGTGTTGGGCATGGGAATGCAGGAGACCTCCCTGCTATGGAACCTGGGCTTGTTCTTAAGCCGCCTGTCTGACCACGAACCAGTCCTGGCCACAAGAAAAGCTTGTTTACCATTGCTTGTTGAAAGAAAAAAAAAACAAAGACAAGTCTAGATTTAGAGCGGCGCCTGTGTTACAGTGCACATTTGATTCTTAAGTGGTTTAAGAATCAAATAAAAAAAATCAGTCAAATATCAAACAGCAGGTCGCTGGGGGAGACAACAACAGCTGAATGGTTAGAGAAGTGGGTTGGTGATCAAAGGGTCATGAGTTTGATTCCCAAAACCAGATGACCCCCATAAAGGATTAAAAATTCATCAATGCTTTCAGTATCGGATGGTTTTTTTTAAATGTATGACTGCAACTATAGTATTTATGACCTGATTAGGGTGTAGGTTTCCTCTCACTCAATAATATACGCAAACACTACTCAAGTCAGTGGTGACCCACTCAGTAATCTGTGCAGAACAGGAGCCCACTACAACCCTCTGTTCGGGCACCCATGACTTCATTATTAATAGTGCCTCGTTGTGGGAAATTTGAATTATTTGGGGGAAAGTTAAGTCTGTGCATTTCACAAAATGAATATTAAAAGTTAAAAATATTGTATGCTCAAAAATAGTACAAGCTTAAAACCCATACACTTTGGCAGCTCTCCTTTTTGGACGGCCACCTGGAGACATCTCCGGCGTTTCTGGAACGGTAGGGCAGTCATTTTGTTCAGGAGCCTGTGGAACTGATTCACTGGCGATCCTCTTTATCCTCTTTTTTGCTGGAGCAATGCTTCTGGGTTCGTTTTTTGGCGCTACATTGAAAATTGGGGATTTTTGGGAATTTTTCTTGATGTACCCTATCCTTTTTCTTCGATTTCTTCGCTTGTTGTTCTCCTGTGGCAAGGCTGCGTGTTCATTGTCTGAGAGAAGCTGAGAGCTATCAGCCCTCTGTCCTACAAATGTATAAAACATGGAAATATTGGGTTATGTGAACTTTTATTTTGTATTGGTGTATTTTTATACATAGACAGCGTTTTATAGTAGTAAAATGACACTCATCATAAACTAAATTGGACCAAACCTACCTTCAGACATTACTTGACTTTCTTCAGCAGCAGAACTGGTCATAATGGAGTCCGTCTTTGCCCTTATGCTTATTTGAGAGGAGTCTACAACCTGAGGATTTGCATGCGAGTCTTTCAGGACTCCCAAAGGATTTCCATTCAGAGTAGGATTACCGTGTGTGTACGTTTCTATAGGGGGGAACCCCATTGACCCTCCTGTGGACCTGCCCACTTCTGGGGCAGGAGCTTCCATCAGCAAAGTCCCGGGTTCAATACACAATACACCAACACCTGACAGGAAAAGTTCCAATAAGAGGGTTAGCATATGACTACGAGTGATTTTTATAGAGTAACGACCATAAAAACTGAATTAAGTGCGTCCACTTTATAATGACAAAGCATATTTAAGGACAGTTATTCTCACAGGCTAATGTAGCTAATCTAGCTAGTGTAGCTAATGTAGCTAGCCATCCTCACATGTTGGAGGACAAGCTTGGGCTTCATTTGTGTCCTGTAAAACTAACATCAACCCAAGCCCAAAAAGATAACAGCAGTTACCAACCAGCTAGTCTGATAATGTAGTTGGTCAGTTGTCAGACATGGTAGTGAAAGTAAGCTATTAGCTAGCTAGCTTGTTTATTTACCACGTCTTAACAACGTTATTGTGAAAACATTAGGTTCGTCTGTTAGCAGTGCATACAATTTAGACATGTTCATACTTCCACTCAGCAATGATACTCACAAAACACATGAAGGGTTATTTCTGCGTGCGCGAGCGTTTCCCCGGTGGCTCAGCGTGTTCGCGTGCAGGCGCGTTTCCCCGCGCAGCGGCCTGTTTAGGTTCGAATCCGAGTCGCGTTAGTTCAGAGACACAGCCCGAGAGGACTCATTCACAAAGTATTAACTTCACCGTCGCAGTCACTGAGGTTTGTATACCACCACACGTAACTTCAATGTATTTTTAGTGGTTTCGGTCCAAAGTCTATGCAACCGTATGATATGTCCGCCATGTTTTTGAGGTAACTTCTGACTCAGCTCACGACTGCCCCCCTCAGGCCAAATATTTAAAAAAACACCAGTAGGCTCTGAACGAGGTGGAATAACACTGTATTTAAATAGGATCAGGGTTCCTACGTTTTCCATTAAAACGCTTACTTTCCCAGACTTTTACTACAATTTATTGATTCGCTTCCTGATTTAGCTAAAACCCCAATATCATTGGAGGAGCGCGTGCTTCCTCCGGGTCACGTGAACAGTAACTACCAATTCAGCTGAGCAGCTTTACTGGATGAAGGGGAGATTGCTAGTCACAGGTTGTGATTTTTCACATATCTGACACCCATGTACAAATAGCTAGATGTTTATTGTGTAGTTTTATAATCCAGGATTGTTAATGGGTACTGCAGCTAAACTAACAACCTTGAGTCCATTCAAATGAGATTGTTAGTAATCCTAAAAGAAAATAATACATTTTGAGACCCTAACAGACACAAGAACATTTTTACAAAAACTTTTAACACTAAATATCATGTTTTTACCTTCCAGCACAATTTGGTGATTTCCCTAATCAAGCACACCAGGATTGACTTTGGACACCCCTGCTCGAACTACTGTTGGGGAGTTTTCTATAAAACAGAATATGAGAAATAGCTTATGAGAAATAGCTTAGCGACACAGAGGTTTATTTTCTTTCTTTATTTTTCCACACGTATCCAGACTTAGAAATAAATTAAAATGTCCATACAGCGCATCAACGCTGTATTGTTTTGGAAAATCTGTTGAATTACTGACACGGAATCCACTTCTGTAAAAAAAAAAAAAAAAAATGAAAACATTCACTGAAGTTTATTTTTCATCCCATTCTTCCACTTGTAACTATTGAGTTAGATGTTCAGACACTAACTTTCTCTTAAGTATTACGTCTATACCACATTCTGCCATCAGCCTACTGGTTCTACAGTTTCCGCTAACAGCACTTTATTGTTTGACACCAACATTGGACAATGAGAGACACAGACTAGTACATAAACGAAGTGTATTTACTCATCATATTGAAATGTATTGCAAAAAATGTGAACATCATTAGTAATAGGACAACATATGGAGTACTGCTACCACCCGATCAAAGATTATGAATGTATGAAGTTCCTCCTTCTGCTTTCAGTTTTTGGAGGTTAAAATGTCAATTTCACTGTGTTCTACATCTACCGGAGGTTTGATCTCAGTGAAACCTCTTATGCAATTTCACATACAGTCAATGGAACAGTTCATTTACTGAAGGGATGTACCATGAAATCCTTCAAAAATGTCTACAGACATTAACGTCTGTTAAAAAAAGTTCTTTAGGACAGTATTTGAAATCTATCATGTACTAAAGCCGTAGATATTGATGTAAATCCTCAATAGTACCGACTACTTGGAAAAGAAGTCATTCCTCAGCCCTCTCAAAGAAACATCTGCAAGAACTACCCTTCATAAAGGTGATGTAATAGCATACTTCAAAGTAAGTGCAGCAAGAAAACACCACTGATACAAAACCAGATAATTACAAGAAATTCTAGACCTGGGTCAACTCACAACCCCATTGGACAAAGCTACAAAGCACTGTATATGCATGGATTACATTACATGCAATAGGTTATGCAGGTAGCGGGAGGACAATAAGGCATAAAACAGAAGTGGTTTTCACAGCAGCAACAAACTATAAAGCTCTGGATCCATTCTGGAGTAGCAGTGCAACAGGTAACGTCCACAAAGGGCTAAGCATTCAAAACTACACTTTTTGAGAAATAGAAACAACCATTTTGTGAGGCCAACCTGCAAAACACATTGAACTGTGTTGACTTTTTGTGGGACATGAACATCTGGAAGTCTTTCAACACAATATTCTAAAATGACTGTATATCCATACACGCTCCTCTCACACACATGCGGCCACAAAACCTCCAACTAAGGATGCCTCCACATATGTACATTCGCCAAGTTCATGTCAAATATATACACTGTCCTCTGAACTGCAGTTATATAACCGTAACTTCCAAGCTCAACGTTTCCCGCGCTGTAAAACAGGCTGATGTGTCCCAACAACAAAAAATAAAAATAAGACAGTGTTTGGAATCTGATTCTTTCCAACCAACCAATTTCATATGTGAAATCACCCTCATAAAGCAACAGGCACTGTAGTACTCAAAATGTCAAACATACAACAATGTACATTCTCTCTTCAACACTTCCCGTAGACGTGACAAGAAATGTTAGTCTCCTGGAAAAGAAGAACGGTGGCTGCTAGCTCACTCTGTTTGAGAGAGAGGCTTTTTAAGTGTCCAGACGTCATGTCTGGAAACCTCTGCATCTTCGTTTTCTGATTCGCTGCTTGAGCTTCCGCTTTCACTGCTGCTGCTGTGGCCTTCGCTAGCGCAGTACTCATAGCAGTGTTTATCCCGGCTGCTGCGCTTGTTTTTCCTACTTGGTCTTTCTTCCTTCCTCCTTCCTTCTGATGTTTCTGGGAGCTCCATCTCATTGGCCGAGGCCTCAGAGGCGTGTGCGTCTTGCCAGGTGCAGGGTCCTTGGGGAAAACGAAGTGCCGTGTTGGCCATGGGAATGCAAGAGACCTCCCTGCTGTGGGGCCTGGGCTTGTGCTTGAGCCGCCTGTCAGAGGTGGAGGCCTTGGCCTTGGCCTTAGAGCTGACCACGAACCAGTCCTGGCCACAAGAAAAGCTCGTTTACAACACTGGTCAGATTCATACATAATCACAGTAGGACATATGGAAAAGTCTGTACCATTTTATTGAGCCGCGGGCTGGTACCGGGCCGCACAAAGAATTAAAAGTTTTTTCCCCGTAGCATCTATGTTAGAGAGTATGTAGTAGTTATTTTTCTCCAAACATTTCACTTCTCATTTAAACCCAAAAGTTTGATGTCATCTGTTTGGTGCATGCCCCTTAGATTTGATTTTGTATCCTTTCATAGCCTGATGCTTATTAACAACTCTCTTTCTGAGATTCTGACTTCTTCCTATTTAATCCATGATGCACAAACATGGGGTTTTGAGGATCAGACTTAAATAAAGCTATACTTAAATATACTTTTTCTAATTTCTTTATCTACTTGCAGATAATGTTAAGATTATTAACATAATTATCATTATAGAATTTACAAACTTGAAGCACCACTCTGGACCAGTGGTGGGCCGGTACCAGGCCGTACAAAAAATGAAAACTTAAAAAAAAATAATACAATCTCAATCTGTAGCATCTAAGTGTGTTAGAGACTTCTGGATGAAAGTCATGGCAGAAAACCCTGAGATCACCACAACAGCACTGAAAACTTCTGAAAGGACCGTTTACACGTTACCATAGTAACCAGAGAGCGTGAGGGGCAGAGGAGGACGTTACTCTGTTCGTTGTTAGCGCATTTCAGAAAGACGCTGCTAATAAAGTTACATAATTACACAGTGGATTCACCTTTATTATTATATTTACAAAATACCACATTTTTTGTGTTGGTCGTATCATTTTAGTTTGTTGTTTTTATCTGCGACACCTTAAATGCCGGTCCACGAAAATACTGTCTGACATTAAACCGGTCGTTTAAAGTTGGGGACCTCTGATCTAATGCATCTACAGTGTATTAGCACTAAAGTTTACTAATGACTAGCATCAGTCAACAAGTTAGACCAGTACTTGTCCTGAATCAGAGTTTGTGTTGTCAGTACCTTGTGCAACTACATGATAATGCTCATTTTCATGTTTAATTTGGATGTTGTACAAAATGTTAAGAATATCAAATTGTGAATGTTCCAGAATAGAGGGTGTAACCCACAACAAAAGTAACTAGTGAATACAGGTTAAGGAAAATCAACTTAAAGCAGATAGTACCTAGCTAAAGTATTAGAGCATAGCAATTTGCTTGTATTAATTTTAAGGCCTTCAATCTATCTACACCTAACATTTTTTGGCTTGCACACCATATACAGTATACACAGCATACAAGCCCAGCTCCTTACATGCCATTATGAAACCATGAATGTAATGTTTGTCTTTAAGTCTTCCATGTTTTTGTTTTTTTTTACCTGTGAGTGAACAGAGTTGATGTGGTATTTTACACCACTCTCTGAATTAAACTCTTTCTTACATATCAGGCATTTGTACTTCCCAGTATGAAAGTCCCCCTGCAGAGAGAAAAAAAAAAACACAACACATTAGTGAATAATAATAATAATATTGGAAGTGCACCTGTATTACGGGATATCAACATTTAGACAATTTTAAAAGGTATTCAAATGACTTTGGAGGGTAAAGCCATTGTATGCTACCTCATACAATGGCATACACAACCAGCCAACACCTAGCCAGAGATGGCTAGAATCAAATGGGATTCCAAGAAAGACCAGACCCATCTTACTTAAGTGCAAAATCCACACATCACCGTATACCTTTACTACTTTTAGTTATATGCCCACTTAAGTCAATCCTAACTAGCTAGGATCCACTCCAAACACACAATGCTGCAAACGCTGGAGGGTGAAGCCTAGTGTGATCACATCAGAATAACTGCTGTTAGCAGAATGTCTGCTATGGATAAAGTTTGATGAGGGTTGCTCCATTTGCCAAACCAGCAACTCATTCTTCTATAATGAATTAAATCACTCCTTTAAATGAATAATTCTCACTAACATTTTCAAGAACAGCAAACCCCAGTCAGACAAGAAGAAGGCAATTCTAGATCCATTGGAGATTTCTGAAAAATATGGATTGTTAGCAGAAAAGAAAGATTCCTTACCAGTGTGCAGAGCCCAAGGTGAGCTTTCAGACCTGACACGCTTGTGTAGTAGCACCCGCAACCCTAAACACAGTAAAAATAAAACCTAGACATTTACAAAAGCAATGACTCATGCAGATATCAACTGAGATACAACAATGTTCAGACCTTGTTGGGACATTGTACTTTTCTTTGCAGTTTTACTTCGTTCTTCCATTTTCGCAAGACCTCCTGGCTGAAGGCAGGTAATCCTGGACGGGAGTATCGTAGCTAGGACCCACACACATGAAAGTTTCAAACCAGTACCATGTTTATTTCTCAATGGTAATGCTAAACTGGTACTAGATAGTCATGTTGGACTTTGGGCAAAACCCCAAGCTCTTTATCTCACAATGTAATAACGTGGCTCGGAGATCGTTATATGGATTTGGAAAGCTAACCCTAACCATACTTAAAGTATTCAAAGTATTATGGAGTACCTTCCTGTCATCAGGAACAAGGTCCCGCTGCACCTTCCTCTTGGGCCACTCCTTCAGAAGCTCTTCATTGGCAATCTCACGCAGGTGAAATATAGCCACCTGAGCTGACAAGCGTTTGACTCTGCCACTGGGTACATGCTCTGTGTTGGACTCCATCTGGGCGCGAACCTCTTCAGCTGCAGCCACCTGGGATGCCTGCAAGAAACGTCACAACACGAACACTGGTTTTAGGCTTTTGAATTGCCAGTACTAACAAAACATTGCACCATGGTTATTACTTATCCCAGTTGTACCTTTTGATAACCTTTTAAAGGTTGACCATGAAGTAAGGACCATCATTGTGCCATCAAGTAAGGATTTGGCGTGCAGGATGATGTTTTTGCTAATATGTTACCTACAAAATACAATGGCATAGTTTTCAACCTAAAGCTCAAAATATTATTTCTCTGATTGTTTAAGTTATTAAGCAACCCTCAACTGTTTCAGTGACCTTACTGTTACACTGTCTTGATTCTGCCCGTCTTACCTGTCCATACACATGCTGAAAAAGGAGTTTTATTTTATTTGCATAAAGCAAATTTGTTTTTTGACTTAAATGTAGAAAATATGGATCGAAAAGAAGAATTCACTGTTGTCATTTTTTACACTGCAAGTACTGATGATCAGTTCCATTATTTTTTGGTCTGTATTTGCATTTACTTTAGCCAATTCCAGTGTTTACACTTGTTTAATGCTTAAAACAACCCAAATGAATATGAGAGAATTTGTTTACTGTAATAAACAACCACTTCAATGGACACAAACAAACTGACACAAGCTATCGCAGTACTGATTTTGGCTTAACCGGTACGGTGGAGTAATATTGTGTCATTATGCCACATTTAAATAAACCCTGATATGGATCTGAGAAAATTAAATTCCATGTGCTTTTCCCCCCATTTACACATTAATAATCTGTCCATAATCCACATGTGAACAAACATTTGGAACTGGGGCACTTTATCTAGCAGTGTAAAATGCAGCCTTAGTATGAACGAGAGAAAGAAGCTCACCGGGCCATGCTCAGACTTAAGATGATATTCCAAGCCTGCTCTAGAGCGATAAGGCTTCCCACAGTGCTTGCAGTTCATTAAGAGTTTCTCCAGCTCAGACTCTTCTTTACCACACTTCTTCATGTGGTAAACATATCCCATTATACTGGTGAAGCTGCCAGTGCATCCCTGTAAGAAATGAGTACAGCACAAATGAGGAATTACATTATATTTTACCTAATAGCAATTTAGTAGTCTAGAGCAGCGGTCCACAACCTTTGTTGCACCACGGACCGGTTTAATGTCAGACAAATATTTTCACGGACATTTAATGCGTCACGGATAAATACAACAAAATAAAATGATACGACCAACACAAAAACTGTGGTATTTTGTAAATATAATACTAAAGGTGAATCCACTGTGTAATAAAAACAGCAGCGTCTTTCTGAAATGCGCAAACAACGATCAGAGTAACGTCCTCCTCTGCCCCTCACGCTCTCTGGTAACATGTAAATGGCCCTTTCAGAATAAGTTTTGAGTGCTGTTGTGGTGATCTCAGGGTTTTCTGCCATGACTTTCACCCAGAATACCGGCAAAGTTTGAGTCTCTAACATACTTAGATGCTACAGATTGAGATCATATTTTTAAAAAAAATGAGGACCACTGGTCTAGAGTGGTGCTTCAAGTTTGTGAATGCTATAATAATAATGTCAATATTCTAAAACATTATCTGTAAGTAGATAAAGAGATTAAATAAACAGAACAAAACATTCATGAAGATTTATTTTAAAATGGAGAAATTAGAAAAAGTTGGAAAACAATTAGACAGGAGATTTATTTAGGTCTGATCCTCAAAAACCCATGTTTGTGCATCTGCATCATGGATTAAATAGGAAGAAGTCAGAATCTCAGAAAGTGAGTTGTTAATGAGCATCAGGCTATAAAAGGATACAAAACCAAATCTAAGGGGCATGCACCAAACAGATGACACCAAACTTTTGGGTTTAAATGAGAAGTGAAATGGTTGGAGAAAAATAACTACTACATTCCAATATAATAATGTTTTTCCATTTGTTGAATATATCCACATAATCCAACATAAAATATCAGAACATGACATAGCTATACAACTAAACACGCAAGTCATTCTACCAAAGAATTTTAAAATAAAAGAATAGATGTAATGTTTTAGGGAAGGCCAAGCAAAAGTCCTGAGATGAACCCAGCAGAAATTACATGGAAGAAACTCACCAATAAACCTGTTCAGTTGTTCCTTAACAAAACAAAAATGTTCACTTGCACCATTTGAAAGTTTGTAATATTAATACATTAAGAATCATATTCATAATAAATCAATAAATAAATAACTTTGCCCAGTTCTCTCTACATACTTGATACAGGATTCATGTCATTTATTCAGAAGAAAAAAAAATCTAAGGAGTTCAAATTGTTCATGCAACTGTATTTTAATTTGTTATTAGCAAAACTTTAAATTATATGTATAATTGTGTATAACAACAGGAAGCTTCATCAAATAAACTATAATTGCAGTACAACTTGACTTTCCAACCATACACGGGTCCTCGTGTTACATCACACTCAACATACGGCGATTCGTGGTTATGTTGCTGGCTGCTTTTTTGTCTTCTTCTAACTTTTTTTTAAAAACCAGGTTTGCGCAGGAACTAGTTGGCGAATGGAGCGGACCAATACACTCAGTGTCACATGGCCCTATACGAAGGGGACTTCATTGTGCCACTTGCTCTCTCTTGTTTGTGTTGCTTGTTTGGAAACTTCATCATGGTTCCCAAGGGTAAATCAGACTCTACAGTGAAGATCAGGAACGGTTTCACTACATTACTTCTGTGCATGTGATCCATTTGGTTATTTTACCTGCGCTCTCGACGCTAACAAACTACGACTCCCAGAAAGCAACTCCTTCCACCACTTTTCCGTCCGTATAACCCACCTGTTTTTCTGCACCAGACACTACATAGCCCACAATGCATTGCTCCCCATGTAACAAGCCACACCCCAAAACAAATGCCCATGAGAGACTCGTGTTAGCTACATGCATATTACTCGTTCATGTTAATAAATATATGCCATCATTACATGCATGATGTTTACACTTATGGCAAAGTTAGTGTTACCTTGTGTTTGGAGGAACGGAACCTACGGATTACAAACTTACTAATTTCAAATAGTCAACCCCATTTCATGTTTGGAATTACAATTTGTTGCTCTTTAATTTGTCTTTTGTAAACAAAAGAAAAAACTATTTATTAAAAAATTGTGTATAAATAATTTTACATGCAAATATCTTCCAAAAGAATTACAAATGTTCTTCAATTTTAATAACTTTAATAACTGCTTGTGTTTTTGTCACAAGAGCATACCTCTTTTGAACATTTTAATTTTCCCATCCTCTTCAACACTTTTCTTAATTTCTCTTTCACTGCTTGGTCATCTAGTCCATTTCCATCTTCTGGGGTGGGCTAAACCACAAAATTCAGGGAAAATAATTAATCATCACCAATAGCACACAGAACGGCTAAGCAGTTTAGATATTCATATTTAAACAAACAAAATAATCAACATACTAGTTTATTGTGGTCAGCCATAAGGTGATACTTCATCCCAGTTGAGGTCTTCAGTTGTTTTCCACAATGATGACATGTGAAGTAATGCTTTAAAAAAGTTATAGTTATATAATGTCTGTGCATTTAAATGGTTTATGGTTTCAAGTAAGCATTAATATGTGCATGTACCAGTTTGCAGGCTGCCATGTGTTTCTTCAGACCCTCCACCGTTTTCCTCCCTACACTTTTGCATTTTGGGCATGTGACTCTGCCTTTTGCTAGAATCTGCAACTGCCACCTCTCCTCTTGGCTTCCTAAAGAATCCCAAAAATACCAAGGTTTATCACATCATTAAATAACATTAAAGAGTGAAAATTTTCATATATATACTCACAGATGTGAGTACATCCCTCATTTTTGTTAATATTTTGATAACTTTTCATGGGACAACATTGACAATATGACACTTTGATACAATGTAAAGCAGTCAGTGTACAGCTTGTATGAAAGTGCAAATTTGCTGTTCCCTCAAAATATCTCAGCACACAAGCCTTAATGTCTAAACTTCTGGCAACAAAAGTGAGTACACCCCTATGTGAAATGTCCAAATTGGGCCCAATTAGCCTTTTTTCCTTCCCGGTGTCATGTGACTCATTACAAGGTCTCTAGTGTGACTTAGGGACAGGTGTGTTAAATTTGGTGTTATCGCTCTAACACTCTCTCATACTGGTCACTGGAAGTTCAACATGACACCTCATGGCAAAGAATTGTTGCTCTATGTAAAGATGGCCGCGGGTATAAGAAGATGCCAACACCCTGAAACTAAGCTGTAGCACAGTGGCCAAGACCATACAGCGGTTTAACAGAACAGGTTCCACTCAGAACAGGCCTCACCATGGTCCACCAAAGATGCGGAGTGCACGTCCAGATTGGTCTGCATGTCTGTCGTCCCAGAAGAAAGCCATGATAATGACCTCAAACACATCTTCAAGACGACCACTTAGCCTTGCTAAAAAAACGGAGGGTAAAGGTGCTGGACTGGCCAAGCTGGCCAAACCCTATTGAGGCATCCTTAAATGGAAGGTGGAGGACTGCAAGGTCTCGAACAACCTTCAGCTTCGTGATGTCATCATGGAGTAGTGGAAAAGGATTCTAGTGGCAACATGTGAAGTTCTAGTGAACTCTATACCGAAGAGTTAAGGCAGTGCTGGCCTCACACAATGTTGACACTTTAGGCACATTTTGGATAATTAGGGGTGTACTCGCTTTTGTTGCCCATAGTTTAGACATTAATAGCGGTGTTTTATTTTGAGGGGACAGCAAATTTACACTGTTATACAAGCTGTACACTGACTACTTTACAAGTCATATTTTCAAAAGATATAATAAAATATTTACAAAAATGCGAGGGGTGTACTCACTTTTGTGAACTGTATACACACCCATATAGACAATTAAATCTCATTGTGCTTGATGCATACTGACTGCCCCAAGTCAACAGAATCATGCTAATTGATCACCATTTGTTTCATCAGGACCACCTGTACAAATCAGTAGATTATTTACAATAAGTTCTCCAAGTAATCTATTTGATAGCATAGTACAGGTCATTGGTTTTCCTACATCTGCCCAGCTTTCTGTGGAACAGTAAACTCTTAACATTCACACGTATTAGCCATTACAATAAACCCTCTATTAGATGACGTGAGTAACATTGATTGTCTTTCTACAATATCAGCTGTAGAGTAGTTTAGTTGATGACTAGGCATTTGGTCTGTTGGGTCTAAACCCTTGAACCAACTGATAAACATTATTTGCTGGCTTTGACAGAACAGTGTATTGCAGATAGCAGAACTGCCTTCAATTGACATGCGAGCATCAGGACTAGGCCATTGGGCTATAAAAGGAAGATCCTTTACATTGTGTGGACAACAGGTGGAAACATGGAATGCACCACAGAGGCTACAGAGGCAGCGTAAAGCTATAAGCAATGTTCTTACGATGTCTAGACAACAATTCTCTATATATATACACTGCTAAAAAAAATTCTCATCTGAGTATAGCATACTGTGCTTTTCACAACAGAGAGCAGGTACACCCAGAGCACGTGTGACAGATGTAAAAGGGTCTTGAGAAACCATGGAGAATGTTCTACTGCCTGAAACATAGTTTAGCATGTCCAGTTTGGTGGTGATGGAGTGATGGTCTGGGAAGGCATACACTTATGCTAATAAGTTTAAATTCCCCGACAGAATTTATGATTTCTTACCATTTTTCAAAGAATAAATTCTTGGGATGTCTTACATGAACTGCACGTTTGAGGATCTCCCCAGAGTGGCTCAATGAACTGAGGCCAGGAGACAGATAGCCACTCCAGAACCTTCACTTTATTTTGCTGTAGCCAATGACAGGTCGACTTGGCCTTATGTCATTGCCATGTTGGAATGTCCAAGTACGTCCCATGTGCAGCTTCCCGGGTTGATTAGTGCAAATTTTTCTCCATTATTTTTTGATAACCTACTGCATTCATCTTGCCATCAATTCTGACAATTTTCTGTGCCTTTGTAGCTCACACATCGCCAAAACATCAGCAACCCACCACCATGTTTCACAGTAGGAATGGTGTATCTTTCATCATAGGCCTTGAGTTTCTTCTGGCAACTCAACAATGCAGCCCATCTTTCTTCAAGTGCCTCTAATTGTGCATCTTGAAACAGCTACACCACATTTTTTCAGAGTTTCCTGTATTTCAGTAATTTGTGGGTTTTTCTTTGCATCTCAAACAATTTTCCTGGCAGTTGTGACTGAAATTTCAACAGAACCTAGAATTTTTTACTTATTAAGAGTTTGACCACTGCGACAATGTGTGTGTTATCATTCATATTCTCTGATAAATGGTCAAGAAATCATAAATTCTGTCAGGGTATGTAAATTTATGAGCACAACTGTACCTATGAAGGCATGCATACAAGCACATGGGGGCCATACAAACTACAGGGTTCATACACTTGTTCCATAGTCAAGTGCAAGCACTTTTCAATGAATTTCAAGGTACGTTTTCAAACTTTTGCATTAGGACATTATGAAAGGTATTACATCAAACCTCAATTACCAGGCAAACCAACACATGAAAATATAAATGCCTTTATTTCTAAAGTCAGCTGACACTCACCAATAACTTCGCTAACTTTGCGTTGGGCTAATGCAGGAAATCACCGTTCAGAAGCGATGGCTCTGGTCGACATTACCCCATAAATGATTGTGCGTAATTGACATGCAATATTAACACTACTATGCATTACAGTGCATCACACACAGTGCATCTACATCATATAGTGTTAAACATGCTGTTAGCATAAACTAACAATAGTTAACATGTGGACGACTCGAGAATCTTATCTTTCATATGACTGAATACCGCACTGACGAATTAGGCCCCTGTAGGTTGATCATTTATATCAAACGATGTGGCATCCTTTCATTCCTACACACTCCCCAGTATCCAGTAAGATTTTTATCCCATTGAGATTTGTCTTCAAAGTGTTTATTTATTTATTTAACAGTTTATTAAGCAGATGGTTTATATGTCATGACTGACTATTGTATTTCAGCACTTTTTGAGGCAATGAATTACATATTTTATATAAACCAGATAAACATTTTCAGGGAAAGTCGACCCTGCTATTAATTAGAAATAAGAAAACTGCAGCAAGACGTTTCCATTTCATTATGTGATGTGCTTCTATGCATTTACCAACATGTTGCTAAACACTGGTAAATGTGCTTGTTAAGTATTTACAAAGAAATTTCATTATTGGGGCACAATTAATATAATTTTTTGCTTAAACAGGTCATTGTAAAATTATAATTCCCTGTAATGTACAGATTATTACATACATATAAACATTGTCTGTTAGTCTTACATCTATTAGTTGTATATTCTTCAGATTTTAAGCAAAGCTGTAGCTTTTCGTAGCTATTAAAGTTGTCAGCAAGTAGCATCATTCTTCTGGAAACTTTGCATTACATTGCATGATCATGAACTTTGCCCTTGAGGAGAAACCTCAAAAGTAAAAACAGCCTTTTGTGGTGACCTCTGAGCATTTAGACAGAGAAAAAAACATTTGTCTTTATATAATAAATAATTCTAGACACATTAACCCCCAAACATTTCTTCCCTGAAAATATTTTTAATAAATAAATATTCTAAAGTGGTAAAAATGTTTAAATTAATTTTAGGGTTTTACCAGGAGGATAAACAGGTGCTTCTTTCTTCATGTAGGAAAAGGAACTCTGGGCCACAGCACTGCTAGTTGCTAGATTCCTCTGGGTATACTGTGCTACTGGGACTATGACGGGCACTGTAGGAGAGACATGTTGCCCATAAATTAGCCTTAGTTACATTTTTTACAGAAATGTTTGATAGAATTATACTGTAAAAAGTTTATGGGAAAGAGGTAAAAGAAAATACCTGTCTGTTTCACTTCCTCAATGTACTTTTTTAGCGAGGCCTGGCCCACTTCCTCCATTTTTCGTTTCTTTTTCGTCTCAAACTCTGTGTATGACAAAAAGTGATGTTCCACATGTATCTTTTAAATAGAAATATGATTAAGAAATTATTAGACATTATGGAGGTGATACCCTAAAATACTACAGAAATATCAGTACATTTACACCAGTAAGCCACTTTATTGAGTACACTCATTTTATCAGCTTCACTCCCCCCCCCCGCCTCATAACATTGAACTTTTTATCACTCTCCGGTGTCGACCAGAGGAGGATGGGTTCCCCTTCTGAGCCTTGGTTC
>JBBIGC010000152.1:12024388-12037967 GCA_037576955.1 Lepidarchus adonis | reverse complement strand
AGGTGAGTTAATAGCGATTCTATTTTTACAGAGTTCAGAAACTTTTTTTTTAATTTTTTTTTTTTTACAAAATTTCAGAAATAACACCACTTGTTGTCAAATGTAAAAAAAAAAAAGAGCTAACAGAGCAAAGACGTGAGAGCACTTTACGTGATCAAAGGAAAAAATGTAAGTGTATCAATAATTGTTCAGCACTACTAGCATCTGGAGAAGGTGATGCTGAAGGGAACCCAGAGCCTTAGTGCCTCATACCCGTTATTTAAAGTCAGTTCTCACAATGGATATCGCTTCTGATGGGCTTTTATGATTCAGATCTAAAAACCCAGTTCTCCATTCAGCTGTCTGTAGCTATGGCAGATCATCTCAACTTGAGCTGCAAAAATAAACCAAACTAAAATTAAAACCCTAAGTAAAATGACCATCATTCTAATTTGTTAAACCTTTACTGTCTTGGTGAGTATTAAAAGTTGCAGCGCATGTGTTGACTTTTAGTAAATTGTTTTCTTGTACTGGATATATTCTGAACTGCAGTAACTGCATGATTTTGAAAGTATTTTAGTACTGTAGTGTTCTAAATACTAAATAAAATGCTAAAGTCCTCATATACTATGTAAATTGTGATTAAAATGGCAAGGGACATTAAGGTAACAAATAACATTTAATTTCAAGTTTAGTGCCTTTAGAAATCAGTACTTATACTCAAAATAGACTTTGTAAAGCGTTAAAGATCAGTTTATACCAAGTCTGACAGAGTAGGAGAAGGTCTGTTTATTTTAAGTTTGGGGAGTAGCATCATGCTAATCCATGTTAGCGCCTGCTGAGGCGCCGGATTTGCACTGATGTTGAGAGTTTCGTGGGCTGAAATATTTACTCAGTTTAAGTGGTGGCTGAGCATTGAACTTGTCTTTTGAGAGTAAGTCAGCAGAAGTTTTGATCGGCCTTTGCTACCAAGTTGACGGCATCACCCACCCCCCCAAAAATTATCATGACAAGGCTGCAGCTTGTTTTTGCTGGAGGATCTGAGAACTACAAGCAATGGAAAATGTAACACCCCTGTGGTTGACGGTTGCCTGGCGACCAGCTGACGTCAAAGCATGTCTGCTTCAAACAGCTGGGCTTCTTTGCTGTTGCAGCTCTGCTGGAGAGAGCCGTTTCATATGCAACAGACAGGAAGTTCACCGGCCTTGTTTTTTTTTTGCTTTTCTCAAGCTTCTTTTTTTTATAAGTGGTACACCCCATTGCTTTGCACTACAGGGGATAGCCACAGAGGGAAATTACCCATCTGCTACTAATGAGCTGCTGTTTACTCGCGAGAAGTGGATAGCATGCTCCTTTTTAGCACCTTCGCGGATTTTCTATTCTATTTCATATTTATGCACACCTCTTTGTCTCTGTCAGGACACTTGGTTTCCCAAAAACTCCTTAACACTTGGCTAACAGTGAATGACAAACAGCATCAACTATTCACATAGTTCATCTAGGTCTTTACTGGCTTTCATTCATTGCTATCACTGTTAGCATGTTTAGGTAAACAATAACATGGCTAATGGGAAAACCAGGCTGTTAAAATGATTACAGTTGCATAATTCAGCATGGCCTTTAGCTTTCATTCATTCACATCAGTATGACCAAGTGTGTAATCTTGGAAACGAGCAGTTTTGACCCTGGGTTACATGTCACAGCTCTTATTGAAGTGGTATCTTTGATGCTCAGACTGTATTGCATACCCATCTTAGCTCAAATACACATCCAAAAACTATATTTCTTTGAGCAAGGTTCCACAAATGCTTTGCATTAGGTTTATGTTTTAGCCATACAGACTTATGAAGACTATTAAACATTAACTTATAGAATATATAGTCAAACCCTGTTAGCTTTGCTCACCCCTATTGGTCTGGGCAGATTGGTCTAAAACAGATTAGTGAAGTTTTTTGAAACCAATTTCTTTTTAATTTAAGATGTAACATGCAACTGGTCATAGTAGTGGATGTGGACCGTGGATAGGCAGATCAACCAACCAGCCATCAGTCAAACAGTTGGGTTTCCTGTGTTGATCCATAAACCAAGCAGGCTGAGGATGCATCAGTGATTGGTCCATCGTATGCTAGTGTCACCCACCCACCAACAGCAGCAGCCGACCTATAGTATTAGCACAACTGACCGCGTTCTAGGCTACAGTGCTAACATGGACGCAGCTTTGGGTGAGCTATAGAGGGAGAAATGCATACACCTGACACTTTGCACATTGAGGCGAGGGTGAGGGGCGAGATTGGAGGCTTAATGGGGTAAATAGCATGGAAGGAAATCTGTTCTGCAGCCTTTCATGGGGAAAGAAGAGTTTAGTGAGATAACGGGGGCAAGCTAACAGGGTTTGACTGTACTTGAGTGCCCTTAGCAAGAAAAATAAGAAGAATGTCTTGACAGATCATGCTGAAAGGCAGACACTAGCTTTCATTCATTCATTCATTCACAGGATGCTGTTTACAATCATGTGGGTTTCTACAGTGGCAAATAGGAAATTCCAGATATTTTTGTTGTTTTCCTGATAGGTATCTAATGGAATAAATTGCTAAGCTAATTATGACATGTCTATAGACAATAAAACTGATTAAAAAGTGCACCAATCAGACATGCCATTTGAGAAATGCTCTGATCACTTGTCTAGTTTGGCCCTTGTCACTCAGATTATTTTCTGCTTCCAACACATCAAATTCATGGACTGACTGTTCACTTGGTATTTAATTTATCCCACTTCTTTACAGATGCCATTGTAATAAAATCATAAATTATATTCACTTCACCTGTAGGTAGATTTTTTGTTGGGATAAAGAACCACTTTTGATTGCTCAGCAAATATAATCTTTGTAAATGAGATTCAGGAGCATGAACTTAATTTAATGTTTAAACAAATTAATTAAATTAATTAAAACTAATTAAATGTCCTTCCTCATCATCATTTGTTAATAGGTTTTGAATCAGTACATTTAAGGTAAAACCAATATTGTTGCAGATGAGTATATTAAATCATTCTTATATCTTTAGCTTTCATTGTGTTTTTACAACCATGTTCATTTGAAGCACATCTGTCCTTGATTTTTGAAATGACGGCTTTATGTTCTCTGAATCTGTTTTGTGCAAACATTTTCCCCCACTTTGCAACCTTCCATTTTGACCTGCTGATATCAGTGTGTTGTTGAAGGCTGCATTGAAAAGAATATGGTGTTTACAGTGAGAGGTGAGGTGAGAACATTGTCGAGGTTTGGACACAGATGCGGTTCTCTAATGGCTCGTGGGGCGAACGCCTTGTATCGATTCGGATCTCAGTGTTTCTGCTATGTATTGGTCACAGATGTGGAAAGTATTGTCACCCGTCGCTTTCCTGTCTTCGCTGAGAGGTTCCTCTCGAGGGGTAAAAAGCCACTTCCTCCCTCAGCGGCACTCAGTGGAAACTTTAATAACACCAATGAGGTCGAGGGGGACGCTGCGAAACAGCGGCATCCCTTTCCTCATGCTAGAAATAGCTCCATCTGCCTTTATCAGAACAATGGCATTACCCAGCGTCGCCAAGTGCTCACCCTGTGATACGGCACTACCTCTTCCGCTCTCGATCTTAACAAACCCGAAAGCTGTTGATACCAGATGAATGCAGTGAATGAAGGCTCAAGGGAAGGAGGCAGGGCAGTTTTCAGTCCAGGCACTGACCATCATGTACAGAAAATGTCCCCTGGGCCAACTTTAGCTTTCCTGGCATTCCCAAAAGTCCGCTGTATTACATATATTATTATTTATAGAAAATGAGTTATGAACTTACTATATTAGAACTTTTTTTTTACTAGAAACTTTATTTTGACACTTCTGAAAGTAACTTTGTGGAGCATGTTATGGGTGGTTTCTCACAAGGCATGAGGATAAAGATTGACGAGATTAAAAGCAGGTTTAAATTGCCTGCACTCATGTGTGGCGCTTGAAAACGTCTACTCTACTAACACTGTTCTTGTGTCTCCCAGCTTGCACACATCGGAAACTTTTGTGGTTTCCAGATGATGCTTGCTCATATCAACAGAAGGGAGGTTGCTCACCTTTAGTTCTCCTTTTGACCCAATGCTGTGTGCATAGAGTATTGTTCATATGTTTTAAATAAAAAATAAAAAAATCTTGCAATTACTGTACATGTATTAAAATATTCTAATATACTAGATAATATATATGCAAGTGCTCTTCAACCTCAACCTTAGAACACTCTCTGCCTATTTACTTGTTTAGTCAGTTTTCATATATATATTTTATATAGAGTTTAACATATTGAGGAAAAAATAAAAAGGCAATTTGCACAGGGAACATTTATCCTTCTCTTAATTATGTTAAATTCAGCAAATACAGTGGCAAGAAAAAAGTTAATGTTTTTCTGAATTAATTTGTAATAAAAAGTGATAACTCAGGGGTATTGACAAATAAAATGTGCGTAAAATAATAGCACAAAAAAAATCTGATGTTTTTATGTCTTTATTGAGAACCATAAATAACTCATATTGCTAGTGGATAACCCTTGAGTTAATGACCTCAGAAAAGCTCATTGGTTTCAGGTGATAGCACACCTGGAGGCTTGTTAAGAAAATGAGTTGGAGGTGTGGACCAGAGCTACTTTGACTGATTAAAAAAAACACTCAAACATTTTGAGTTTGCCCCACACAAGAAGAATATGTTTATGTGAACTATGCCATGGCCAAAAAGAGCTTTCAGTAGATCTGCTATCAAGAATTGTTGAATTATATAAAGCTGGAAAGGGTTACAAAGTACAAAGACTTTGGAAATTCACCAGATCTACAAACGGAGACACTTTGGGACTGTGGTGACTCCACCAAGAAGTGGAGTCAAAATGACACATCGAGTATTCATCAATGAGGTAAAGGAACAACCCTGAGTGACTTTTGGAATTTAATGTTTTTCTGCATTAATTTGTCATAACATTTTTATTTTTTTGAAAAAGTGGGAATGACCCAAAGTTGCAAGAGAGTAGAATCTCGCGTCCACATCAATGTCTAGTGAGACTCGATGCGTGTTTTGGAGGTGGGCCTCTTAATCACACATTCACATCACTAATGTGATTGGCTTTTGCCATTTCCTGCTGTTTTGAGTCGGGCAACTTCTGTTAGTACCAAAAAGTTCTAATAATTTCAAACTGAGATAGATGTTACTGTATTTATTTTACTATTTTCTTATAAGAAAATAGTAAAATAAATACAGTAACATCTATCTCAGTTTGAAATTATTAGAACTTTTTTATATGTATATATATATATATACACATGTAAATTATTTATTTTATTATATTACTGGTTGGTTATGTTCACTATGACGCCTTTCAGTTCTCTGTTATTTTTATATACTGGTGTATGAAATATGTTCTTGCTGAAGTAAAGTTAATATATCATATTATATCATATAAACATATTATTGTCATAAAAATGATTTTTTGAAAATAGCATTGTTATTATTTATGTAATTTAATACCCCCCTGTGTTTCTGTGGTGCATCGCTATTCCATTGTCTTGCTATATATTGATTATTGCAGAATTGCTGTATTGTGACATTATAAAAAGAATAAAAACAATGAATATTTTGCATTTAATCATAATTTCATAATTTTCTTACAACTTTGAATTTGCATGTTGATAACCACTGAAGATTGGGGAAGATTTTATTAGCAAAATTGAAACAATCCCAGGCTAACATTCTTTCCCATGCTAGACATTGTGGTCATGCAAATGATAAATCTGCATTCAAATCAGACTTGCTTTACAATTGTAAACTAGTATGAACACAAGCTGTTCTGTTTAGAGAGGCCAAAGTAAACAGCAGTATTTTTGCATAAGAGCTCAGCAAATTAATGTATATTGTTTTTGTCTGTGATTTCCATTCATAACTACTCAGACATAAGAGCCAGAAAGTTGCACTGAATACTTTTACCTACTAAATTCCATTACTGAAGGAAATGTGTAATTGCCTTTTCCCTCAATACTGCAGCCTGTTTTTGTTAGGTGTCATCTGTCACCTGCAGTTTTGGGCAAAAAAGGTCAATTCATCATCAGTCTGACACGGGAAGGAAAACTGGCTGTGGCACAAACTAGCTCAGTGACGTCAAAGTGAGGAGATGACCTCACCCTGGTCTGAAAATAACTGTAAATCTCATCTTCTCTTAGTTAAACTGTGCTATAACAGAGTGGACATTTGTCAAATTGTTCAAAGTGACTTGAATTTCTTGATCTGCTTGCTTGACAGTGGATGAGACTGTGTGCATGAAAGCAGTGGTAGTTAATAAAGTGCGAGAATCAGTGTAATATTAATGATCAGATATTGCTGTGGTCCCTCCCAGGTCCAGGTGACCTTGAGTTGAGTTTGGAGAACACTCAGATTTGCATGGCTTAGTGCTTCAGTCAGCATCTAAAGAGGTTTCCATTTGGACCTCGTATAAGTGCATGCTTCCCCCGGAACATTTGCATGGTCTGATTTTTTTAAGAATACATTTCTACTAAAAAACAAATTAGAGGCACCCTTTGCCCAGCCCTTCATTTCCATCTGCTGCTCTTTATGTGGCAAACTGGTGTGGAACCCCACTGTTGACACCATGTCTGCACTGGTCTCACATGTCTGGAGTCTCCTTCTACCTGCATTAAATTTTCTTGCCACAACAGTCATCCTAATCACCAGAGAAATTCAGGTAATGGCTGGGCTTTTATTGTATTTTATGAGGAGTAATGATGTAGCAGATTTGAATTCCTACCATCAGACAGTCTACAGTTGACTTTCTTGGCACAAAACAGCATAAAGAGTTTACATTTTAAAGGGGTTGTTTTTAGAAGTGAATACACTCTCAATATTGACTTCATGACTTCATGTCATGACTGTTAGTGGGTCATGGGTCTCATGCCGAAAATAGTTTTATGCAATTCCATACCCTTCCTTTAGCATCTTTTAAAAAATTTTAACATAATAACTAAAATGACAAGACAGTATTTCTGAATTTTCTGAAGTGAAAGAAAAAATATATAGTATCCACTCTGACAATTTGAGTATTGGAGTATTAATATGTAGCATTTTTGCTTCAGACTTGAATGCTAAGCATAGCTAGCTGCTTCTTGTTCTGCTCTGTATTAAGATAAGATAAGATAAGATAAGATAAGATAAGATAAGATAAGATAAGATAAGATAAGATGAGAAGAACTTTATTTATTAGGGAAATTCTTTCGTCATAGATGTGCTCACTGCAGCAAAGAAAAAACAACAACATAGGAATAGTATATACACAGCACTGTACAAAGAATTATAGTACTTGTCGGGTGAAAAAATAAAATTAAGGTAAAATATAGAATAAATAATAATAGAATAAAATAAAATATAGACAATATAATAACATAAGTAGAAACTGAATAACAACAGTGTAGGCGAGTGTAGAAAGTGTTGTGTGTCAAGTAGTAATATTGCACCAAACAGATGACATTTATGTTAATCCTGAGAGAATAGGAAGAGTTGTACAGTCTCTTAGCCGCAGGTAGAAAGGATTTCCTGTGACAGTCAGTTCTGCATTTGGGGACAATGAGTCTTTTGCTCCGATGGCCCATCATGGAGGCGTGCATGGGGTGAAAGGGCTTGTCCATGATACTAAGAGGCTTTTTTAGCATTCTCCTCTCAGACACCTCCTCTAGGTTCTCCTGTCTGACACCTAGGACAGAACATTAGCTTGTTCAGCCTGTTGGCATCATGGGGGAGGAAAATGGAGAAGATCGGAAGAGTTAAGTGAGGGACCTGGAGACGCAGGACAGTCAAGCCTATTGAAGTGCAGATTTAGATTGTTTGCACCTTCAACGTCCCCATTCATCCCAACACCTCTCTTTTGTCTCAGGCCAGTAATGGCCCGCATTCCATTCCACACCTCCCTAGTGTTGTTTTCTCTCAGTTTATTTTCCAGCTTCCTTCTGTAGGACTCTTTTCCCTCAGCAATTTTGGCTTTCAGCTCTTTCTGCACCATTTTCAACTCCTAATAACTCTCTTTTTCTTGTTCAGTGTAGTCTTAATGTCTTTGGTTACCTAGGGTTTGCTATTGGGAAAGCAATGAATGGTTTTCTTGGGAACCACAGTGTCCACACAAAAGTTGATATAATCAGTAACACAGCCTGTTAGATGGTCTTACATTTTCTGTAATATTCTGCCTCTAATATTCACTCTATGGTCTAACATTAGCAACCTGGACTAACTTTACCTCAGAGAGTACTAATAGATGCACATCTTAGATGCTAATGCTAGTTTATGTGAAACGTTAATAGCTGTTTCTCTTAGTGGCATATCAGTGTTAAAGTTAGTTAAAGGGGACTTTCAGCTGGTGTGTCCTCCACTGAACTATTTCTTTAATGTTTTTTCCCCCTGAAGTTTGAGAAGTTGGAACATACACAGGGCCAGTAAGTACTGATAATATCGCTAATAAAGCTAACTGTAACATCCCAGCTGAGTGAGCCCACAAGGCCTTGTCAGGTCTTTAAACTGATCTGAGCCACTTGTTTAGTTTCCCCACAAGCGGCACACATTCCCCCATGGTTCTTGATTGGTGTAAGAAGTTCCTTAGCAAACATCCAACACCACTCATGTTCTTACGTTCTCACTTTATGATCACACCACCCTGTCCAAACAGGCTCTGTTTTTTCAGACGTTTAGAGATGATCCATTACCCATACTATATTTCATCTGGTTTTGAAATGGTATTTTCCTGATGCATTTTTATTACCTGCACTTGGCTAATGAACTCAGGAAACATTATATTATGCAGTTGCAAAGTAAAAATCTGCTTTCTGCGTGTGTTAACATTTATCAGCTTTTTGATGGTTATGCAATCCTGTTGAATGTCTGAAAATGACACTGTTCACAGTTCAGTATATATTTTTGTATGAGGGTCAGGGGAAACTCATTGATAGTCCACTGTGAGGGTTAATTTCTGAAAGCCTAGCTTTCCTCAAGCAGTGCGGGTGACCCACACAACCACTGAGTTTCCACTACATGCCCTGCTGGGGTGAATTTACTTGAGGATGTGGAAGGAGACAGAAAAAGATATGTCTGGCATCCAGGCAACATAGGTCTGACAGCTATAATATATCGTATAGCAAGAATGCACCTCTACCATTTCTTAGAACAAAACAGTGGGACTCTCACATGGTAACTCACAGGACTGTTAATGCTTTAGTGTAGTTACTTACAGTGTTTTACACATATGGCAAAACATGTCACCAAAAAGTATGTTCTGTACTAAAAGTATGTAAAGAGTTGTTAATAGTCCTTTGAAATATGATTTCACATTGTTCTGTTTCCAGATTAATTTTAATTATACTCTGCATTAAAGGACTGTGAAGATTGTTAGTGAAGTTAGTTTGTGTGGTGCTACTTTTTCTTTTACATTTATTTTATTTTTACTGCCGGCCAATAGATGTGAACATTTTTGGTTAAAAAGACAACTAAACTTGATATTTTTTCATCATCTTTGGCTGTGAAGTATTTCCACTGATATCAAGGTCATGTGTTGATTAGATTAGTTTGATTAGATTGAATTAGAATTGGCCACGTTGTATGATTAACTTATGACAGACAGTTTAAAAAGCTACTGCCCTCAAAAGTTATTATTACTCCAGTTAGAATTTGTCTTTTGCTAATATGTATTTGGCTAATATAAAACATGAAAATAATACATCTCTATAATAAATTAATAAAAAAAATATTATAATTATTTGGGGAGAAATTGATTTCAGGTGATTATGTAATTATTAACTATGCAGTAATAACTGACAGGCCTGACAACACTAGAACTGGGAGGCAGGAGGAGTGCTGGACTGGGTTGTTAAGTGGTGAACACTTGCAAACTGTGGTGCTCAATGTGGTTGCATTAGAGTTTAGATGACTATTAGCATGTTGTTTCTGCAAGGCGTATTGGCACATCTCCACATTTGTGCAACGTTACACTCATATCAATCTCCATGCTTTTCTGACGTTTGCTCATAGGGGGCGTGGACTTCTCAAGTATTTACAATTTTCTAACATTCTTACAGATTGTAAGACTTCACTATGGGCCTAGCAACACTAGAAGAGATGGAACTGATTTGTGCAGTTTATCCAGACTCTCAGAATGCCCAAATCGCTCCAACCCCCCCATGACTCAACTCAGAGAGGGCAGAGATGCATACCAGCATGGAAAGTTTTAAAGAAATATGTCGAGGATGTAATGTGAACCAGAATAACACGGTGTAACCAAGAAGTTCAGGTTTGACCAAAAATAAAGCTGTTGTTTGTGATAGTTCACATGACAGTAACTGGCAGCATTGGCATTTTGTGTAGCCCACATGCTGGATAAACAAACTTTAGCATGATAAACAGACTGGTTACATACTTCCCTGTAATTAGAGACATCGTGATGAACCCAAGGCTGTTAGCTGAGTGCTCATGTGCTCACTTGTTTGCTCATTTTCTCACTCTTTCCTTCGATTTCTGCATGACTTGGCACTCAGTATAATGGAAAGGCCAGTAAAAACTTGCTCTCCATGCTCATCTCTGCTCTTTGACAAAATATTATTGGTACTATTGTGTTTTCTTCGTAATGAGTGCAGCAAATGACGCATCTTGTCATGGCCTTTGTGTTGATGAGGAATGGAAGACACAGAGCATAAATGACAGTCAAATACATGCAAAAAGCATCTTTTTGTGGCCTTGAGTAAGCACTTCTGCTCTTGGTATATTCTAATATAGGAAAATGACCTCCTCCCACTAAAAACCTCAAAGACAAACCAACCAACTTGCATAAGTAGCTATTTACATAAGACATTTTTTAATTCAGATAGCCCCTTCTCTTCTGCTAAATGCTCATTCACACTTGTCCCTATCCTCCACAGCCTTTTCCTCAATCTGTATTTCTTTCTGTATATTTGAACAGCATAAGTCATGGAAGAAGATCAAGAACATGGTACACTGGTCCCCCTTTGTGATGTCCTTCAAGAAGAAGTACCCTTGGATCCAGCTGGCTGGCCATGCAGGTAGGCCATGGCAATGGCCTAAAAACATTTTTTTGCAGTTTAGACTGAAATTTGTGAGGTTGAATTATATTTGTTTGTTTTCAGCTTTTAATGTAACTTGAGAAGGTGTTTCTGTCTGTGGAGTTTTCGAGTGAACTTGAAATTTCAAAAAAAGAGTTTCTCAAAAGATGACGCTTTTAAAGCTGTACATTGTGTTTTTTTAGGCAGTTTTAAGGCTGGGGCCAATGGCCGCATTCTGAAAAAGCACTGCGAGTGTGAGCAGCGGTGCCTGGACTGGCTGATGAAGGACGTCCTGAGACCGTATGTGCCAGCGTACCATGGCGATGTGGAGAAGGATGGTGAGAAGTATAACCAGATGGACGACCTGCTGGCTGAGTTTGACCTGCCCTGTGTTATGGACTGCAAAATGGGAGTGAGGTTGGTATTGGGCAAAAGGACATTTCTATGGTCTTAGGTTGAGCATTCAGGTATATATATATATAAATATATATATATATATATTTTTTTTTTTGGAAAGTCTGTTCTGTCCATTGCAGTTGCCAAGTCAAGTAAATTTGATTTCTATAACGCTAACATTGTCACAAAGTAGAATCCAGGTCCAAGCCCCTAATGAACAAACTAAAGGTGACAGAGGAAAGAAAAAACTGTAAAGAAAGAAACCTTGGGACGAACCAAGGCTCAAAAGTGGAACCCATTGAAAGGAATAAAAAACCTGCAGTGAAAATGGAGGGAGTGCAGCTGATTACGCAATCTGCTCAGTTTGCCAAAGGTTGAGCAGCTACATCTAACACACCAGGCTTAACTATTCAGGTGTGGTGTGCAGAGAATTAAACTGTACATCATCTGTAACAAGACTGCTTTAACTCTTATGTACATTCAAATGTTATTTTCTTTCATAAAAGTCTTTAACTCAGGAAGGTACATAAAGAGTGAGTGCATATTGCTCCTATCTCGTCATTACTAATTCCAGCTGGTCTCTGGGTAAAGCTCTCTGTTCACTGCAGAGAGAGCGAGACAGGGGAAGGATACACAGAGAGATAAAGGGGATGAGTGAGAGCTATATCTCACAAAATAGGAGATTGGGCCAATTCAAATGAAGGTATGAAGAACCGTGGAAAACCACAGAACGATCAACTCACTACTGAGAAACCTCTTTGTTCTTGGTAGTGATGCACATTTTATCGTCCCATGTGAGTCCACATATTTAATGCAAATTTCAGCTTCATAACTTGAAATGTACCTTTCTCTTTCTCGTGTTTAGGGAGTTAAGCATGGTCTTTGACACACTGTGAGATACTAATCATTCTGTCCTGCTTCTGCAGTTCCCAGCAGTCTTCTGTTTGCTCATGTAGGCCTGACTGGAACATGGCCCTGACTCTAGATGAGTAGAGATAGCCAGATGGTCAGGATATTAACAGAATGTATGCAGTCCTGTTCCAAACAAAGCCATGCCGTGCTTAAGGATTCTTGCTGTCCATTTCAACACATTTTGTTAGGCTTTGCAATATTGCCAAAGAAAGCTGCGTTTGATTCTAAAGCTGCATTGAAACCAAACGACATTTTTATACAAACCTTGGAACAATAATCCTCGTGAAATTAAGCTCTCTATTCGGGTTGTTGTCCGGAATTAAGAATTTTCCTTTCTCACTGTGTAAAAACAAATCGAATAAACATAGTGAAATTATATAACTACCTTTATATAAAGCTGTATATGATTCAATATTCAGTGATATTAGGTGCGGTAATGTAGCCATTTGTTATCTCCTACTACTGTAGGACGTATCTGGAAGAAGAGCTGATGAAAGCCAGGAAGAAGCCAAGTCTGAGGAGTGATATGTACCAGAAAATGATTGACGTGGACCCAGATGCACCTACGGCAGAAGAACACGAACAGAAAGCGGTGACAAAACCTCGCTACATGCAGTGGAGAGAAACTATCAGCTCCACCGCCACACTGGGCTTCCGCATTGAGGGCATAAAGGTGAGACTAATGGAACTCAGCCATCTGGATAAGTGGTGAAACTAGGTCCAGAAAAGAAGTACCTGTGAGCATCACACATGAGGAGATTCCACTGAACTATATAAAACCATCTAAGGTTAATATGATAACAGAAACATGTAAAATGCTTCCAAACATAATATATATCAGTAGTTATAAATGAAATAGTAACCAATACTCGTGCATGCCATTTCAGGTTAGATTTGTTACAAGATTGGTTCTGATTCGTTCTTCTTGTCTTTTTGATTTCCAGTCTAACATTTTCTGCAGATATGAGCCCCCATACTAGTAACTGGCAATTGACCAATGCCATATGTATTACATGCATGTAAAAAACAGTACAGGGCATTCTCGAGTTACGTCAGGGTTGCGTTCCTCTGAGTGTGATGTAACTCCAATTTTGACGTAAGTGGGATCTCGTGCATCTATTAACCCCCCCCTCTCACACACCAATCCACACACACTGCACTATTAACCCCCATCTCACACACCAATCCACACACACTGCACTATTAAC
>JBBIGC010000152.1:11999176-12010744 GCA_037576955.1 Lepidarchus adonis | reverse complement strand
CCATGAGCTTCAAGAGGTCGTCACCTGAAATGCTTTTCCAACAGTCTTGAAGGAGTTCCCAGAGGTGTTTAGCACTTTTCCACCCATTTGCCTTCACTCTGCGGTCCAGCTCACCCCAAACCATCTCTATTGAGTTCAGGTCCGGTGACTGTGGAGGCCAGGTCATCTGCCACAGCACCATCACTCTCCTTCTTGCTCCTTCTGTGTAGCCCTTACACAGCCTGGAGGTGTGTTTGGGGTCATTGTCCTGTTAAAAAATAAATTATCGTGCAACTAAACGCAACCACAATTAAAGTTTTTGCAATTTTCTGGACTGACCTTCATTTCCTAAAGTAATGATGGCCACTCGTTTTTCTTTAGTTAGCTGATCCTACATGTGTTCATTCATAGTTTTGATGCTTCAGTGAGAATCTACCATTGTAATTTGGTCATGAAAATAAAGAAAACACACTGAATGAGAAGGTGTGTCCAAACTTTTGGCCTGTACTGTATATCATTTTCTTTCTCAGCTCTTCTCTTCTTTTTTCTTGTTTTGCTTCATGTGAAGACTACATGTGCTGTTTTTGTTTGGGGGTGAGACTTATAAAGTATTGCAGTGACACTGATTTTTATTCATTATACTTTGCATTGTAACAGTATTTTTCTGAATGCTTATGTAGAAGAAAGACTAGGAATATATCTATGAATATAGAACCACAGTGTGAATAAAAATAAACAGTCCTCTAGTTTTATACTGACACTAGTATATCTGAAAACCTTTAGCACAAACATTTCTGAAGAAGCTTGGCCTTGGCTTCTCAACAACCATTAATCTGACCTTGTCTTTCCTGCAGTAATGGTCTAGCTGTGTTTCCTGAAGTTTCCTGGTTTTATACAAATTCAAAATACACTCAGAAGATAATAAACCATTACATTTCTTTGTACAGTGAAAATATTTTTTAGATCAAATATACATTTAGCCAAATATGCTTATTACTATCAGGTAACTACAAGAATCTTCAAGAAGGTGAATTTGATACTTCTCCTATACATTGTTACATACCCTGAAAATCAAAGTGAAAAATGATGCGGCAGGCCAGTCCATTTTTGCCAAAATTTCAACTCAAATGGTACTCAGTAGTTTGTATGGCCCCCAAGTCGGGGCATGTTCCTAATGAGATGACTGATGGTGTCCTCCCAGATTTGAACCAGGACACAGTCTGAGGTGCAACCTGGTGACATTGGATGAACACAAAACATAATGTCCCAGAGGTGCTTATCCTCCAAGAACTGCCTGCGTGGTCTCCCAAGATAAGCCGGTACCAGTAGGAAACCAGGGCCCACGGGCCCTAATGGTAGCCATGGTTGTCTCATTCTTGCCACTGTAGTGCACCTGTTGTTAATTTCATTAACACCAAAGCAGCTGAAAGTAAAAAAAAACTGACCAGATCCATATCCCAGAAAAGTAATTGCCTTGATTCTACTCGTATCCTTTAATTGAGGTAATCAGAATATATTATACCAAATTATTTATTGGTACATTAGAATTCAGTAATTGACACCTGTGTATCTTTCCATTTCTCGTGTAGGAGTAGAACTTGTTGTCTTCCATGGAGTCTCCTTTTTTAAAAATGCATTTTCCCTTGACTTTCCTCTTCATTATGCAAATGGATATTCATCTCTCTAATCCCCTCAGAAGTGCGTCCTTTAGCTATTTAAAATGAACATGGGTAAAAACTGCATGAGGAAGCTGAGGTGTGTATGGGTTGTCACTTTTGAAAATGTGAGTGTATCTTTGAAAGGGAACAGCATGTTAGAAAAAACATTGTTGAGAGAAACATGGTTGTAAGATTGGAAGGATAGAATAATTATTGGCAGCAGAGGCACAAAAGGAAAGAGGTAACACATTAAATATGGACACATTTGATATACTTAGTGTTGGAAGTTGTAATTTTAAGTGAAAAAAATGAAGAACTTTACTTTTGGTACTTAAATAAATGTTGCTTAAAGCATTTAATGTAAATGTGCATATTTTAGGTTTAGCCATGTATTTATCATTTTGTACTTACATTGTTTTTTGTTTCTGCAGAATTCTTATCTCAACCGATTAAAGGAAATCAGGGACACTTTGGAAATGTCACAGTTTTTCAAGACACATGAGGTAAACAGCACTACATATTTCAAGTCACCAATTAAATTCACTCAAGTGGAGGTGAGCTCCATGGTGAACGTTTACCAATTCGCTCACATTTGTTAGCAGGAACTGTAGCAGTTGTTGGAAAAATGAATAAAACAATGTTGTTCACGTAAAATGAGGAGACAGTCATTGACAAAGTGTGAATAGTATTAATTGAAGAAAATGTGTGAAACTTTCATCAAAGAATCCAGCCATTTTAGCCTTGCAAACCTTGGGCACTGTAGCTGGCAGCTGATTTCCAGTCCAGTGTCTGTCCAGTGTCTGTGTTCTTTTGCCCATCTCAATCTTTTGTTTTTATTGGACATTAAGATGTTGCTTTTACTCTGCAACTCTGCATAGAAGACCAGCATCCCGGAGTCACCTCTGCACTGTTGATGCCGAGGTCTTTTGTGGGTATTATTTAAAGATGCTTATAATATGCCAAACAGCACAGAGACAAACCTCAAACCTTCTGGCACAAAGTCATTTGGAGTAAAAGACTAAAATTGAACTTTTTGATCACAACCATAAACGCTACATTTGGAGAGGAGTCAACAAGGCCTATGATGAAAGGTACACCATTCCTACTGTGAAACACAGTGGTGGATCACTGATGTTTTGGTGATGTGTGAGATACAAAGGCACAGATAAAGAGCCTCATCCACAACTACCACAAAATACTTCAAGCTGTCATTGGGGTGTGTAAACATTTGATCAGGGTCATTTGGGTAGTTTGTGTTGTGATTATGATTTTAAAAGAGTAAACACAGTTGGTTCAGCCAAACACTAACCATGTGTGAAAGAAAAGTTTTGTGTTATTATTATTTATATTCTCAGTAAAATGGTTAAGACAATTATTGGCACCCCGCTTAAGATGTGTTCTTAGGCTTCTAATAAAGGCTTTACAACACAAAAAAGAGAAAGATCCAACCTTTAATTGAAGTACATTTATTAATTAAGGGAAAAATCACACATTAAGAAATTCCTTTTTTACATGATTGTGTGCCACAATTATTTACACCCCTAAGAATTCCTTTAAAATAAATGTAATTAGAGCATTTTTGTCATTTCTAGCGTAGTTTCTAAAGTTGATGAAAGTAAATAAGAACTTTTAATTTAGTAATTAACGACTTACCTACATGGGGTATAAATACAATGACACAGAATCTAATTTCTCTAATTTCTTTTCAACATGGGAGAGACAAAAGAACATGCCGTTCAAGTAAGGCAGATGTGTGTTGACCTTCATAAGTCAGATAATGGCTATAAGAAAATAGCTGTGAGCCTAACTCGCCTGTATCTACAGTCAGACAAATAAAAAAGATGTTTAAAACAACTGGAACAATGAGAAACAAGGCTGGACAAGGACGAGGCCCTGGAAACCTTGTTAAGGCGCATGGCATCATGAAATGCTTGAAATACCAGGACTTTTGATTTTAAATCAAAATCTGGTGGTCTCTGCCAGAAAGCTGATGATGGGTCGTCATTGTGTAATGACCCTAAAAATATGGCAAATTCTGCACAAAAATAGCTTAGCAGACACAAAATCAAGCTCCTCCCATGGCCATCTGGCCATCCTCAACCCCCATTGAAAACCTATGGGGTGAACTGAAGAGGAGCATGCATAAGAGAAAGAAAAATTGTGCAAAGAGGAATAGTCTAAAATCCCTCTCTGTATTCCCTAACAATGTAAAATTAAGGAGAAGATTAAGTGCCATCTGTCTTGTTGGCAAAAGGGGGTTGTACATAATATTAACAACAGTGTCAATAATTGTAGCACAATATAGTCATGTAAAAAAATTCTTAATGTGGGATTTTTTTAATGAATAAATGTACTTCAATAAAAGGGTGGATTTTTCTTTTTTTGTGTCGTGAGCCAATATTTTGAGGGAAAACAATTATCAGGGGTCCTCAAGTTACGTCTAGGTTCCGTTTTTCCAACGCGACCTAACCCGAATTTAGAAGTAAGTAACTCATGCATGTAATGATGCTGCAGAGGCTTTATCAAACAGCGCTGTGCTTTATTAACAGCCTGCAAAATGCCTGAATGAGCAGCACACATATACAGTAGCTAACACCACTCTCTCTCGTGGCCGTCTCACATTACAATAAATCATAATGGAGATACTGATGGTGCATTAGCACAGTGCATTATTAACCCCCCATCTCACCCACCAATCCACATTAACTCTTATTCAACACTAACAGTAAATAAAACATAAAAATCACAGCAATAAACAGTAATAAAATGCCCCCACATGAAAGCACCCTCTCTCACCCCATCCCTGTACACACCCACGCTCACACACACTACACAAAACTGTGCTCTTAGCAGCCCTGTGTTAGTGTAAAGCATTTAGTCGGCATTCAAGTGCTTTCTACTACTGTATATAACAGTAAATACACATAAAAAAGAAAAAAGAGCCAGCGATGTAACCATGAATTTCCATAAGTCGAGTGCGAAGTAAGTCGAGGACCCTCTGTATTAGAAACCTAAGAACACAGCTTAACCAGGGGTGCCATTAATTGTGGAGGGTGCTGTAATCGTTTTTCGAAATCGAAATTACCACTTCGAACACTCGTGGCGTTCTAGCCGAATGTAGTTAGGAAACCAAGAAAACACAAATGACATTGCTCTCTTCCATCACTCAAGTATGATGCTAACAAGCCAGACAATCTGTTTACACACTAGAGCATGGTTACCCGACCCAAACCCAATGGGACCCGATGGGTCGGGTCGGGTTCAGACAAATATTTCAGTATGGTTACTCGGGTTCCAGTTCGGTCACGTCAGCACAAAAACTTTTGATCATTAAAATAATAAAGGCTACTACACATTGAAGCTCCAAAAGGTCCAAAACTGCTTCTCAGGAACTCACCACATGATCCATCTTGGGGTCCTTAGAACCTATTTGAGGACCACGTCTTTAAAGAACCTTTCAGGGGATGCTTCTTGAAAGAACATCTCATTTTGTATATGAAATGATTGAATGCAAAAAACCTTTTAAAAGATGCAATAATGTAAAGGTATGACACAGAACCATTTAGGAACCTTATAACTTATTTGGAGTGATCATTTACAATGATTCTTTCCTCTGTTGATGTGTTCAGGTGATCGGGAGTTCTCTCCTCTTCGTCCACGACAAGCGGGACCAGGCAAAGGTGTGGATGATAGACTTTGGAAAGACTACTCCGCTTCCTGAAGGTCAGGTGCTGAGCCATCGGGCCACGTGGGTGGAGGGCAACCGAGAGGACGGCTACCTCTGGGGCCTAGACCATCTCATAGACATTATCAGCCACATGGTGGAGCCAAAACATCTTTAGAGAGAAAGGGTCCCCACAGTGTAACTTTTCTCTCGAAGTCTCTGCTCCCTCTTGAGTGGTTTGCCCGCACTACAGTACAGGACCTGCCTGGGTTACCATAGAAAGCTACCCCAATGACCTTCCCCCCAAACAAGACGGCAGCCATATGTGATGTATGAGTGTGTTTATATATGTATGTAAACATATAGATACTGTACATATAGTGTATAGAGTGTACAGTACAGTGTTTTCACTAGCGGATGTGTTTTGAGTGGGCTTTCCACTGCTAGCGCTTTGTCAATGCATGTTTAACAGTCGCATTTCTCTTTGTCCGCCATAAATGTGCTGCAGCATGATGAATTTGTGCCTTTCTTACTCACAGTTTTGAGTAAGGTTCTTTTAAACTTTTACTTGTATATGGGAAAAGAAGACACTGGAGCAAGGTTTCTCATTTTTCAGCTTAAGGCATCTAACATTCTGGTCCCAAAACCTTAGCTCTAGCAGGCTATTATTTGTTTGAGCACACTTATCCAAATCCAGACTTAACGGTTTATGACTAGGTTTTTATTCAGATGGTTATGGTTTCATTAGTAATATTTTTATTTGATTATTTGGGGATTTTTGATACCTGTCGGCAATAACTGACCATTTCTGTACTGTTACTGATGCCTACAGTCATTTATTCTGAATTTTGTAGAACAAGAGATTGCAAGACCAACCAGGTTTCTGAAATTAGCATTGCTTTAATCAAATGACTGTAGCAGGAGGTGAGAAAAGGCACAGCGCTATTAAAAGAAAATAATTCAGGGTCGACATGTAATGCATTTGTGTGCATCACAGAGGGAGAGTACTGATCTAGGATCACCTCTAACCAAGTGAGAAACAGTACTCAGAGAACACAGTGCCTTTGAGCATCTGCCTCTTTACCTGTTACTGTCCCCACACGGTGTGTCATATTGTGCTGTTAGCATGGTTTTTAGCTCGACATATTTTCTTCGTTTCCAAAAGTAAGGCCACAAAACTGTCACTGATATGTGCCTACAAGTCACCTTCGACAAATCGAGTACCATGTTAGAAACATTTTTAAAGGAATAACTCAGACGTATATGATAATGTTGCTGACAATTAGCTACTACAATGCTAGTAGTCAGCAGTTAGCATTATATTAGCAACCGTAGCTTTTTCTGAAAAGCAGTGTTTTCCAACTACAGCCACTTCTGTCATTCCATGCACATGGGTCCTACAGGGCTGATGTTTGGAGTAACTGGTTTTAGGCCAGTTGTCTTTTCATTTAAGAAATCTCTAACCATCTATGGAAAAAACTAAAAACTCAGGACTTTTTGAAGCTCATTTCGAGGCGAGTTGAATGTTCTTTGCATGGCCATTTGCTATGCAAATCCACCACTCCTGCAAACTAAGCCCTGGCCAAACAGTCGGATAAGAGCCAAGGAAAACAAAAGGCGACGATTAAAGCTAATTTGTGGGCAAAAATGGCAGCCTCCTGCTGACAGAGGAGTTCGGTAGCCGATGGGCTGTGGTTTATATAAACCAGGGTGAGGAAGATCGGGGGAAGGCCTGCAGTCAGCGAGTCTTCAGTCTGCTCCCTCAGCGTAGTCTAAACAGTCCACGGCAATGTTTCCCCCTCATTTCTCATTAAGCTCGTCAAACTTTAAAGATACAAGTTGTTTTTATGCTCCTATTTAGGAACTGAAAGGCAGGACAGTGGGTAAGCACCGCTGTCGCTCTGACCAGTTCCCAAAATCGCAGACCAAAGGCAGAGGTAGATAATAAGTCGCTTGTTTGCCCTGTGCCTTATTTCAGTGTGTAAACTGGTTAACTATGCACTGTAGAAGGAGAAATCTGCCTTAATTTAAAACGAACATCATTTAAATGGGTAAAATTGACCACAAGGTGAACGTTGAGGGACCAAAGCATCATTTATTTAAAGAGGAATTCCATATATTTCTGCACAGCTGAAAAGTTGAGATGTAAAAAAGTGTGAAATGTGCCAAATCAGGATTTTTCGCAATGTTACCATTAGAACCAGGTGTAAAGATGTCTCCAACACAAACAGCCATTCTGTTTGCTGTCCTAAACAAGCGATCCTATATGTATCTTCTGAGTTGTTGTATTTAATGTTTCTTTGTAACCCCCTCTTGCGTCCTGCATATATTTGAAAAATATCTTGCAGGTCAAAACCCTTCAAACAAACTATTTAGTGTTAATTAGTTGTGTGGCAGCTTCTGTAGCTTTTAAGGGCATTAAACACTAACATCTGGTTAGCATCACCAACATTTCACATCTAACTATTCTGAATCACTTTACTTACATCTTAATGATTTCATTTTGCAGATATGTTGAAAAATAGTCCTAGAAATGGTTCCTAGAGGTGGTCTCGGGGCCTGCAGCAGCTGACGTATAGGAGTGGGGCGCCTCCTGCTGGAATGGTGCTTTATTACATAGAACAAAAAAAGTCTTCTTTTCCATGTCTTAAATAATTTTGCGTTGTGTGTGAGGTGAAAATGTGTGAAAGCTGTTGGAAGTGTCATACACATACTCATATTTATTGTCTGTGACATTTTGCACAAGAACACTAAATGTAGCTGCATGATTATTGCCTTTCTTGTTGATCTGCTGCATATTTCTTGACTTGGAAGCTTCAGACTCACTGTATTTTAGGTTCTTTAATTCAATGCTTGCTAAACAGGTGCTGTTTTTCAGAAGACATGCACAAACAGAAATCTGAGATGACCCAGTGGTTACATTGTCTTGGTTTTAGTTTATGTATTATTTCCAAATCAGAACAATAACTGTAATAACATTTTAGATGTAATACTCCGCTCCTTCCAGCCCTGCTCTTATGCTGTAATCTATGCTGTTTCAACATGTCAAATACTTCAATCAACTATGCTTGGCTGTACAATTTAATGGAAGTAAATGAACAACTGGTCAAACGCTCATGTCTCTTGTCTTTGTCTGGAATTGAAGACTGTAGATTTGTGGGGAAAATCATCGTAGGGGATTTTATCTGTCATATTTCAGGCCAGTTTTAATGAGTAGTTCCCTGTCATATAAAGCTGAGCCCTCTGCTCTTATCTCCTCGTTCTGCTCGGCCGATTTTCAGGCCTTAATCGTATTGGGAGACTTTTGCCAAGAAAGTTTCACATTTTAGGAGAGAATGAACAACACCGTGCTCTGTGAAATGAAGAGACTGAACCTGAAATGGTAATATCTATTGAAGTGAGGTTTCCCCTTTTTTGGAAACGTTAAGTACAGCGGCAGAAATTTGAATTCGTTTGCTAGGTAAATGGATAAAGGGCACATGATGTGCCAGGGATGCATCAGTGTTGAGATTAAGTACATTTGTTGTATTGAATGAATTACTCAGATACTACTGAGTACTGAAAAAAATCTGAGTAGCTAATAACCTGCTTCTTCCACATGATGCTACAATGAGTGAACAGGAAACACTGTTTCTTCAGCCACCTTGAATTTTGCGGTATATGATTTATACATTTCATTGTGTCTTATTATTATTAAGCTATGATTTACACTTGGGATTTTATTAGAACAAACTGAGCTGCAACCACCAATGTGGGTCTAACCACACAAACATTTTGTTCATACAGTTCATAAAGTTAGAGGGTATGATGTGTACTAAAATATCGATATATCGTCCTGTATTGATGCTCGGGCTGCCGACCAGTACTCCCCCTCCTGGAGGATTGGAGGAAGAGCGGCCAAATCGTCACTCATTTCATATCATTCATAAACTTTAGAGCTGTTTACTTCAAGGTAACATATTGACTCAAGATAGTAAGTAGTAAGTAAGTAAAAGTTTATTTATTTAGCACCTTTCTAAGCCAACAGCTACAAAGTGCTTTACAAAAGAGATAACATAAAACACACATCAGTACAACAACACAACAGGAATAAAAATAAGTCTTCAATTGACTTTTAAACAACACAAGGGAGTCAGACTGTCTAATACACACAGGAAGCTTGTTCCATAAAATCGGGGCACGAGTAGCAAAAGCACAGTCCCCTTTCCATTTAAGATTTGTTCTCGGAACCACTAACAATCCTTGCCCTGATGACCTTAGAGACCGAGAACTTGTGTAAACAGTCAGCAAATCACATAGATAATCGGGGGCTTCCCAGTGAAGGGCTTGATATGTCAGCATTAGTATTTTAAAATCCACCCTAAATTTTACTGTAAGTTGGCCAGCACCGGAGTAATGTGCTCACGGCGCCTAGACCTTGTGAGAAGTCGAGCTGCTTCATTTTGAACCATCTGAAGCCGTGCCAGAGTTTTTTGACTGAGGCACGTATATAAATAATTACAGTAATCCAGACGAGAAGATACAAATGCATTAATAATAATATCCAAATCCTTGAAGAACAACGCAAGATTAGTGATAAAAACCTATTTTACTATCATAAAACAACTTGCATTCAGTATTTACTCGTTTCTCTTCTTATTTACCATCCTTTACTCATTATCCTCATATTCATATTTCAATATCTTCAATATTTATTGCTTGTTTTGCTGTTCTGTGTGGACCAGAAGATGGGTTCCGTCCTCTTGTTCTGAGGGAGTTCTACACTGTTGCTCACTTAGGCCTGAGACTGTGAAATAGGCGCCCCCTAGTGGTTCTCCTTGTCTTTGCACCAGCACTGTTAACTGTCCCAGCATTGTTTTGTGATTTCTCTGCTCAAACACACCTGGTTAAGCTCACCTGTTAATCATCAGGTTTAGTGAGTGAGCTTAAGGAAGGGAACCACAAAACTGTGGACTGGAGTTGCCCTGGTTTGGAGTTTTTAGAGTTTTCCCTTCTCCCGGCACAACTGACCCAGGTAACCAGTGAATCAGTCAAACGTTCCTGGGTTTAAATAAGTTGTGTAAGATCACAGCACTTCAACGAGGGCAGAAAAAAACAGCATTTTGTCTATGATAAGGAGGCTAAATTGAATGCTATGGTTACTAATTAAGGTCAAGGAGCTTTTGTGTTGGCATTGTGCAAGAGTCTGTTCTTTTTAGTGGTCTCCACATGCGGATTTGAGTGAGTCTCATTTGTCGTCATTTTAACCTCCATTTTTATACCTTCATAAGCCTACGCAAACCAAAAAGGGAACGCAGTCGCATAAGGATAAAAGTAGTTCTTCAAAGGCATTTGATGTGAAAATCAGGAGGTTTCCATTCCCTCTTCAAAACCTAAACCTCCTTATTTAGACATGTTTGGCCTGAGGCACTGAATTGGCTCAGAAATATTAGCCTTGGGACCAGGGAGCTTGGAGTGAGGCCATGTTTAAGAGCCAGGAAGCCACCCACCTACACACACACTGATGAGTGTTCACACAAACACACACACAGGTTGGTATTGCTAACTTCTGAAGGGCTTTCAGTTCCACCAATGTATGTAAACTCAGTAAGCAAAAGGTAATCTGGCACATTTTGCAATTTGGAAAAATAGGTTCCTCATAAAGATCATCATAATGTTGATGTTTTCCATCGATCATACAAGTCCTCACAAAGCATGTTAAACAAAGTTTCAGCTGGAGGAAAAATCAGAACACCCTAACTGTCACTCAGTAAATGATTAATATCAAGGACCGAAACATGGTCATACTGTGACTCTGAGCTACATTGCTACAATAAATTAATTAGGATTAATGATATGTACCGTATTTCCCCAACGATAGGCCGTCCCACAATATAGGCAGCCTTTATTTTATAAGACACAGAAAATGCTCATTTATGTTTTAAAACTTTAACCCCATATTATTAGCCACAGCGTTACTGAATTTACCGATCTGATACCTTGTCACGCCACTGGAGGTCTTTACAGCTCTATAGTGACATTATACCGTAGTTCAGCATAAACAATTAAATTGATACAAATTGGAACTTAACAATATCATCCCATAATGCAAGAACAACGCTGCAGAATTTAAGCTCAAGTGCATGTAGTAGTACTGTAACACTCTAAACTACTACTACTACATTTAAAGTACATGTAGTAGTACTGTACAGTAACTCTCTAAACTACTACTACTACATTTAAAGTGCATGTAGTAGTACTGTAACACTCTAAACTACTACTACTACA
>JBBIGC010000152.1:11987936-11999076 GCA_037576955.1 Lepidarchus adonis | reverse complement strand
GCACTATTAACCCCCATCTCACCCACCAATCCACACACACTGCACTATTAACCCCCCATCTCACCCACCAATCCACATGAACTCTTATTCAACACTAACAGTGAATAAATCATTAACTATACAGCAAAAACAGCACAAACCCCCCTCTTTCTCCCCATCTCAGCAAACACCAGGCTCTCACACACTGCACATTAATAATTTTTTAAGTTTGTACGACGTAAGTCGGGGACCTCCTGTAATTGGTAGAATGGCCTGTAGCTTGATGCCTTGCACTTATGTTAACAGATTTGAAATGATTTCTGTATGATAACAGTAAACTACATACAATTTACATTAGCATTGCCTTAATTTACAGCATTTTATCATAATTCACTAGTAATACTGGATGCTGATGTGATTCTCTACAGCTTACTTAATAGTCCCTGTAAAAAACAATCTCAGATCTCCCTATAATCATGTCAGAACTAATATGTGAGGATTTAAGGATGTTATCAATTCCACAACACAATAAAAAAGCATTGGAAGTACTAGAACCTATACTCTCTCTTGTATGAGTGGAAATTGTCTGAGTACACTGATGAGTGGACTTGTGCTTGTCCTAGCCACCGATTGGGACAGTCCCAAAAAATTGGCTCAGTGTTGTGACATTTGGGATCAAACTCAGTTTTTAATAAGGGTAATTTCTGGGCAGTTTTAACACCAATAACTTTAAAAATACACACAGTAGTTACAAGCATGTTTTATTAGGTACAGTACCTCCTAAGTTACAGCAATGTGGCACTAGACACGTTCTATTGTAGCATCCTTGTTGCCTTCAAAATAACAAAAGCAGCTCCGTTTGACATAGTAACAGGTTCTAAATGTGACATAAAAACTAGCACGTCAAACACATTATGATTCACATATCTGGATTGTTTCAGTCCCTCTGTACCACAGAATCCATACAACACACACACCCTATTCTGTATCGGTGGACACACCTATGCATTAATATTAAGGGGTACTTTTACAATAGACCTTGAATACATACAATATTTTCTCTGGAAATCCATGTTAACAACTGATTTTACACAGAAGTCAGAAAAAAGTATGAATTTAAGTTGGCAATTTTTAAAAATGGACCTTAAACTAAGCCATGCAATGCTAAGTCAAGAACTTTGTGAAACTGCTTTTGGATATAACTGTCATAGTTATTGCCCTGCAGTAGAAGTCCTGACCTGAATCAGTTGATGGTTTTCAGACACTTTGATCTTAAAGCTTATGCTGAAACAAACAGATTATGAGAAGGCGATAGAGTTTTTCCCAAACAAACTGAGATTAAAATACATTTAAACAACAAGGAGATGTAGAACATCTTTATTCCTCTCCTCAGTTTGAGATGATTTTAAGATGCTGTGATTGAGGCGAGTGGTTGCTGCTATGAACGAATCAAAAGAGGTTTTGGCGTGCTCTCTGATTTTCCAGCAAATATATGGAAAACAATTCTGCCATGTTTGATTGGAGCTTTAGTTTCGAGCTCAAAAATCTTTTCATTCTTGAGGTGCTTCTTAATCCTGCTCCAGGTAAGTCAAAGCAGCACTACAATATTGGAAGTATTCCTTGATCCAGCTCACCTGACCCATCAACAGATTATGAAGCCCTTCACAAGCTGGGTCAGGTGCGTTAGAGCATGGAATAGTAAACTGGCCAGAGCCGGATTAAGAAACACTGGAATTATCAATCGAATCTGCTGAATTAAGATGAAGTTTCCCCATGAGAAAAAATGTCACCTTCCTTGTATCTACGCTCGTCCATTTGTAGTTTAAAATGACAAACTGCAGTCCATCTGTTTGTCTGAATCATTGGTAAACTTCCTGTGAACCGTAGTTAGAACCTATAAAGGGCCACAGGGGAGCAGGACTTATTTGGGTGATGCATCATTCATGGATGTAACAGTTTTTCCATATTATCTCATTATCACAAGAATTCAGAATTGCTGAGGCTGTTGCAGCCATCAAATTCTACATTTTTGTGTATTTACAGAATACTTTAATTTGGTCAGTAAAAGTTTAGAATTTTTTTTCTTTAAGCTCCAGGTCATTGCTTTTGTGAAGCCGACATCAGTGACAGCAAAGCAGCAAAGGTCACAATTGATGATGTTCACGGATCTTTTCTCCTTTTATTTCTGTTAAATTGAGTTTTTTCAGTTTGTATTAAACACTAGGATGTAAGATAATGTAGCAAAGAGCTGGAAAAGTTGAGAGACTGGATGTGGAAGTGCAGAATATCGTCACTGATCTACAGTATCACTTTACGTTGCTTTTCAAACTGTTCGTTGCTGCAGTAAACTGTACATTTAAATTCAGCTAATCATTTGGGGATGTCGTCTTTTTGTGCTGAATTATACTTTTAGCGAAACCGCCTTATTTAAACAATCCGCACCCAACACCATGTTTGCAAAATCAATGTACAAGCCGTGGCCTATTTTTGGGGACATACAATAGTGTGTGTGTGTGTGTGTGTGTGCATAGACACACATGGGTGCTGTTGGAGTAAACACTCATTCCCACTTACTGTTCACTTCTTTAGATCCATTTAACATTTTAATCTCATTTGCATCTAAGAATCTCATCAGTGTTCAGTTTCTGGCCACAGGACAATGATGGACGAATATATTTTTGGTAGGTGGACTATTCTCAGCTCAGCAGTGACACACACACACACACACACACACACTTTCTGCTCACTGGTGGTCCTATGGAGGTCCTGATCGTTGATGAATGGCTAACAAAGGATCAGACAGACAACAGGCTGTCATTGTCAACTACAATTTACACCTAAATTGTGAGTGGAGCTACAAAAATCGGGGAGAAAACAAAGCAATAAAAAGATATAAATATCTCATGAAGTTGAGTATATTACACCAACACAATTCTTGCCGAAAGAGAGTAAAGAAAACACTGAAATCAGACCACAACAGTGAGATTGGTCTCCAAAAGCTTCAGCAGAGACAGCTTTGGTAAATCATGTGTATAACAGCTGTTTCTAATTCATTCTATAGTCAAATACTCAGTTTGGAAATTCAACAACAGCACAATGGCTTCTATTATAAGGGAGTCTGGAGTTGGCATATTTTTTTATTCTTGTAAACTGACTGTGGTCTATTTAACCAAACAGCTGTGACGTTCCTTCAACTGAACACCTATATACGAGTGGATCATTTTTCAGGTTCACTCGTAAGTCTAATACCATTTTGGCCTTTCGCCACTTGCCCTGTCATTGAAATGGAAATAACTCGACCTAATCACATTATTTTATCCCTTGAGCAGTTCACCAAAGCACGTGGTCTCTATGGCAACTGGCCATTCACTGCATGATCCAGCATAACTGCTTCACGACACAACCACCAATAAATATAGCTACACAATAAACTAGTAAAGGTTACACTTGCATTTCTGCATTGAAGTCAAAACAAACACCACTGATAGTCATGGCACCCATGCTGAATAGTGTAGTTGTACAAAATCACTAGATAAATAAATTATGTACACTATTTTATACTTAAAACCATGGAAGGGCAGTAAGGTACTAACATTTAACGTTTAAAGTCTAAAAGAAAGTACAGCATTACAGTGGAAGAAATCTTACCTAAAAAGAAGGTATATGATGTATAGTATCTGTGTGCTATCTGACTCATTTGACTCATTTGTACAGAGTGTAGGGTGAGTGAGGTATGAAGAAACGTAAAAACCATGATTCAGGTCAGCCTTAATGACCAGTATCAATATATCGGAAAAAAAAAGAGTTATCTTGAATAAAGCATTATAACTATCTGCTTCACACTCTTGTGCAGGACACTAGGTGGGAGTTTTGCTCCTCTGATGCTAGTTGTACTTTACAAAGAATATGTGAGGTAGCATCTGCTGTAGCTACTGCTAATAAGACACGTCAGAAGATACGTAAGGATTTTTTGGAAAATGATGGGCTGTTGGAGTGTGTTAGTCTTTAATTGTTCGGTATATATCATTATAATACTGTTATTGCGAAATATTTTGGCCATTCAGGGGTGGTCTGGCCTTTATATGACCACATCATTTTAGCAGTGTTTACAGGAATGTATAACCATTTTCTTCTGCATAAGATAAGATAAGATAAGCCTCTATTGTCCCACAGGGAAGGTAACAAAGAAAACAATAAATAAAATAAAAAAGTCACAGATAAATAAGTAAGATATAAGAAATATTAACAACCAGGTAAGCAAGATAAAATATTGCACAATATCCTATAAAGAGACATGTGTTAGTATGTAGCTATGTTGCAGAAATAGTGATGGATAACATTAAAAATTAATATTGCACAGGTAAAAAAAACAAGTGGAAGTAGGTACTTATTTGCGAACCAATAGTATATTAATTTTTTCTTTTTTTAATTTCTGTCAGACTAGGAACCGCATTACTGCCTCCCACTGGTAAAAAACAATATTCTAAAACCAGATTTGAATTCAGATATTATCGTCAGGTGTGAACAAGGTCGCTACACTGGCTTTCCCAAAGCTTTTAACAAACACCTAAACTCTTTCAGTCTTATTTATGTACATATTTATATAGTCACGTACATGCCATTTTATGTACAGTATGGCTGAAGAGAGAACAGATTCATGAGAGGTTGTCCCAAAACAATCAGATATAGCACACAGATAGGTGGCACGTTATCGGTATTTCTTTAACATTTACAGAGCATGTTGCAGCGTTTTGAGGAAACTGTACATCCGCCATTCCAGCAGTGTAGAATTATGGTTAGGCTGAGAAGCGTACTGCAGTTAGCCCTTCTCCCGGCCCTTGTGGAGGATACCTCAGCGCTCCTGTCCATGTCGGCCGGTCAGCACCGGTTAAAAAGTGCACGTTCATGGCTTGGCGGAGGCAGACTCCTCAGAGCTGCTGGGCAGCCGCCTGCTCCCTGTAGCCTGACAGAAGAAGGAGGGGTTTAGAAAAGGTTCAGAGAGCAGCACTTGGCGAGACATTGTTAGTGGGTGGTCCTGATACAAACATCCGTCTCCTGGCATTTCTAAACATTCGATTTTTAGACCTTTAAAGGTCTTTTTTTTCTTTCTTAAGAAAGGGTCACTGTAAAAAGCACATGCCACTGGGTGATACTCCGAGACAGGCCAGACTTCAGTGCCCTTTTAGAATTAAGCCAATGTGAATATGGTCATTAAAAAACTACAAACCTTTAAGATTGTAATATATAATTCCAAATATATTTTGTTTTGGAAATATACAATGTAAAAAACTATATTAAGATATACAAATTAGATTATTTTCTAAAATATGTATTCATTTGTTCCCTCTAGCCTTAGTATTATAGACACAGTAGATAGTAGAAAAAGACAATGCTTATTATGAAACAGTTTCAGGTTATTTTTAGTGTAAAATATAGCATACATCCAAATTTCTGTAAAATCTAACAAATATCCAGTGAACTGTCAGATATGATGCACGAATGATAGAATATATATATTAGAATGATATTTAACCAGGAAGTTTTTTTAGGAATATATATGACACAAATTGTGAGGGGGGAGTGAAGCCTTAATTAAATTTAAAAACTGAAATTTAAACATTTTAGACATTTTAAATAATAAAAGATGCTTGATGGCACCAAAATCAACATTCTGTCAGTAGTGTCTTACCCCAAGTCTGTGCTATTTCTGGGCTATAAATTGCAGTTAATATTAAGAGACATTTTATCATTCACCAAACAATACATGAGTGTTGCTCCACACTCTTTCATTGAAAAAAAAGTCACGTCTGGAGCGTGCGACATAGGCCGCACATTCTTATTTTTTAATGGCAGTACTGAGCGGTAGTGCTGTTGTCCTTTTAAGGCCTGTGTTTTTGTAGCATCAAACAGCAGTTAAAACAGAGACATCCTGCCAGCTGCAGTGATTCCTGACTGAGGCTTGAAGAGCCACCTGGAGCCGGGCTGCATCTGACAGCCTAGCAGTCTGCGCTCTGCAGGCCGTCTGATGATGTCTCCCATGACTAATATGCCAACTTACAGGTGCCATATTATTCAAGGCGAATGTCCTCTGCACGTGGACATCTTTTTTAGAGTTTTTTTTAACTAAGTAAGGTGAAATGGCACTTAGTCATTATGCAGCCCACTGGGCATCAGGTCTGCTAGTTTTGAAAAGCTTGACTTAAACTAGTCTCTTTTATATTATTTTTCATTATATATTATATTATATACTTTATCTGTAAATCTAACGTCTAATGTTGCCTTTTATGCTTTTTTAACCTCTGTAAAGCACATTGAAAGACCTCTTGTATGATAATGTGCTGTAGAAATAAATTTGCCTTTGTGGGGCCATTTTGTCTCTGTGAGCCTTTGGCATTATTTTAATATAATGGGCGCCAAGGAGACGTTGCTCGCCTGGCGTGCCGCAGAGAAAACTCAGATCAAACGGCCTGCAAAGAGACTGACAGATGGGAGGAGGTGGGAGACACCCAAGCAGAGCTGGACTGAAGTGAAGAAACAGGAGCGGCAGGGCTAACAGGCTGTGCTGTGATCAGACCTGCATCAAAGCACTAATTTAAGCTTTCCAGCATTTTCCAACCAAAACATGATGCCTATATCATGCAATCGCATGGCATGTAAACTGATTTGCCTGAAAAAAACAGAAATCCTGTTGATTCATACATTAATTATAGAAGTCAACATGCAGGAACGTCAGTTCTTTTCAAGGTTCAGTGAAAATATTATCCATGGTAATAAAAAAAAACCCATATACCAAATTTTTCATCAGTTTATTTTGTTCTATGAGGTTCACTCATTAGATTTGTGTGTGTTTTTGTTAGGGCTAAACAGTTCAATTCTTTAATATAAAAAAGAGTGGCAGCTTCAAATGGCAAATATTGCTGTCTTAATTAATTATACACAATATTTCAGCCAATATTGAGACATTTTAAATGAGGGAATTTAATAATGAAGCAGAATGATGCAGAGCTTGTGAACTAAAGCAAATGGCAAACAAGATGTGAATGTAAATAAAACATTAATAGTGAAAAAAAAATATTTCAGCTTGAGTACCAAAAACAATTTTACAATTAATACCATAAACTATTTTAGAATTAATTTCCATATGCACTGGGGAGTAAGTTACATATTTTGACACATAATAATAATAATAATAATAATAATAATAATAATAATAATAATAATAATAATGTTTTGCAATAGAAAAGTGAGAAATTTGGTTATTGGGACATTGGGCCAGTAATGATATAAGAAGCGTTCAAGAAAAAAATTGCAATTTTAATTTGGAATTTCAAAAATAAGCTCATATGATTATTTCTTTTTGAAGTGGTGTTGGAGACATGCACAAAAAGACGCACCTACCTTCAGAGACTTGAAGATTGAAGTGAGGCGGCATGAAAAAGAAATTGAGAAAATGGTTGAAAAAAAGTTAATTTTCTGCAGTGTGCGAGAACGGCAACACATTTCTCTTGTGAAAAATCCCTAGTCAAATTCATCCAGCTTACAAAACAGTGGAATGTTTGAAGACAGTCACAACAGGTTTGAAATAAGTTACTGGGGAATTACATTCAACAGGAAACAGTTCTGGGAGTTGCCTCAGCCATCTACACGCAGCAATTATCGCAGTACTTTCCATCCACTGCCTGCAGTCATATTGCAGAAACTATCTTTGTTCAGTTCCAGATCAGTAATTTAGAATGGGAGGGGATGTTTTACAAAGCAGTATGAAGAACAAGAAGTGGGAGTCACCATGTAGATGTGGATGCCTTTGATTTAAACATGGCTTGAGGCATTCTAATGTGCAATTTAAAAATGTATCCTCAACATTTCCATTCTCAATGTGACAGAAGACAACTACAATATCTGGGTAGTGTATATCTGGTTTAGCTTTAAGGTTTGTACAATAATAAAATTGTAGAGGCGTAGTATGATGCTCACTTGCAAGGATAACCATGTCCATGCCCCAGAATATGCTCATAATCCAGCCCACTATGACCACGGCCGTGAGGATCTGGATGAAGGCTGCAGCGATGTTCAGCCAGAACACGCAGCACACGTGCCGGTCCGGCAGATCCGTCCTGGCACCACACAGCACCGTGAAGGCAGAAACGAAAGTACCTGTCCGTTCATAGGCACAAGAAACACAACACTCAGAATCTGTTCAGAAGATACTTTGTCAAATACTGCAAACATGACTAACATTTCTAAAAAGCTTAATACTGATTATTCTGATAACAATGACTGGGTAGCATTGAAACACAATCTTTAATGTTTTACCCCTTTGTTGTTGCCTTTTTCCCCTTAATTTTTTAACTACTTAAATGTGTGAGTTACAAGTCAACTGCATTCAAAATCTTGCGAAAAACACTAATCATTGTCCTTTTAGAAGACGTAACCAATGCAAATTTTTTTTTCTTGTAGTCAAGAAATATTAAAGTAAAATATTAAAATATATAATACAGTAAGTAAATAAAAGTTAGTGAAGTTACCAAAAATGATTTTATTGTAAATCATTTTGGCCAATTTCTGCTGAAACATTGATCATAATTCGGCACAGTGCAGGTTAAACGGCAGCAGACGTTTCATTTCATTTTGCCAGAAAACAATAGAAATTTCTTAGATAGAAATAAAACTTTTCAGCAGTTTTGTATTTGTTAATACCTCAAATAACATGCCTAACAATGAATAAAAACCGGTAATAAGTATTATATTAATAGGTATTGACGAGTCTACCGCCAAACCACAATCAATCCACTACAAAGGCTGATCTTCAACCAGCTGAAATGTGCTCATGTAATGCTTGGCTCCATACATTGGATTCCCATTGCATCAAATTCATGTCCTTGATGCTCGTCTATGGGATCATCGATGGATCTGCTCCCAGCTACACACTGATCTACACACCCACTGGACCATTCAGATTAACCAAAAAACTGTGCTTGGTGTTTCTGTTCTCACATGGAATCAAACACCACTAGAGACTTTTCTCCTTGGTTATTCCTCACTGATGGAATGAGGTGCCCAACCACATCAGAACTGAAGAATCTTTCTCTATGTTCAAGAAGCACCTCAAGACTCAACTGTTCTGTAGCCACTTAAGCATCTAAGCCCAGCAGACACATATAATTGATCTACATAATGTTCCCACAGAACAATTTCCCATGTCACAGCATTTGTCATCTGTATTTAATTTAATGTATTGGAATTAATTGTAGCATTTACTGATGATGTCGGACTCTTTCTAGCACTCCCGGATAGTATTGTACCACTATAATTCATATTGTAACATCTGCCACCTGTATCTAATTGAAGGGGAATGTCCTGGACTCTTTTTAGCTCTACCAGATAGTAACAGTTAATGTTGTTCATGTTGTAAACAAGTAAAAACCACTTGCTGTCTGTATTTAATGCACTTTACTTGTTTATAGAACTTTATGATGAAGAGGAGTGTGTTATACTCTTTCTAGCACACCCAGATAGTAATGTACCACTTATAGTTCATGCTGTAGCACTTACCCTTTGTATTTAATGACTAAAAGGAATGTGTTCAATTTCTTGGTAGCACTCACATCAGTGCTGTCATGTGTGAATTAAATGCTTGATTGTTCCTGTAACTGGAAGACGCTTTAGACAAAATGAATAAATGTAAAAGTGATATAAGTAATGGACAATACTAAGTGCTTCCCATTAGCATTCAAACATTCTTAGTGAAAGTTAGCTTTTTCTGTGGAACATTTTTTAAATACAAAATGAGCTTTTAAAGAGACTTTTAAAATGATGCTTTGCCTAACAAAACAAGTTATCATTGAAAGCTAGCGAAAACAATTAGCATTGTTAACTTCCATAATGCTAACTCATTCTAACTAGCGTTCAAACAGCTATTAGCTATATTAGCTAGTGTTAACATTGTCTTTGTGTTTGAAGAAAACAATGTTAATGAGATGCGGTTTGAAAACAGTGTGTGACACATAAAAACTTATCTATCTATCTATTATATAACTTCATTTTGATAATACTTGATCGTCCAGGCATTATGAGCATATTTTAGCACTTTTAAACAAACTTGTGCTTTGTGGTGAGTAGTTGAGACCCTATGTAGAGGTCTGTAAAGTGGATGTTTTCTTATAACAAGGTTGCCATCAAGCCTGCTGTAAATTATGTACAACTTTATTAAGAGATTAGGGCCTTAATCAAATAAAATATCTGAAACAGGTCAGACTAGTGCAGCATAGGGCTAAGTAAAGCTATTCTGAAGGGAGTGAACTATTTAGACCCTTCGCTATAAATGTTTCAAAAAACATAGATCGCCCTCAGAAAGCAAGGTAAAGCAACCACTAAAAAACTAAAATAGACAGGGCGGCAAGAATAAATCTAAGCACTCTCCCACTTACATGCCCCCCAGATCCCCATGGAGAATGCTCTTTGCTCTAGCTATTGATGGGAGCTTAACTAATCAGTACTATTCTTAGCAAGACATCTTTATCAGATTTATTCCTCTAGTATCCTTCAACCCAGGGTAATTATATTAAAATAAAACATTCCACCAGATAAACATGATTTACAGCAGAGTCTCTGTGCGGCTCTTGGTCCGGCATCAAGTAGGCTACAGTAATGCTGAGCGGTACTGTCCAAATATTTTATGATATCAGATGATATTAAAGCACACAGACCTTATGAAAAGGGCATAGCTTGTTTTGATGGGACAGTTCTGCTTCTCTTTCAATTACACCAAAGGAACCTTTCTTAAGTAATAAGTCAAGTCAACTCAATTTTATTTCTATAGCGCTTATTACAACTCATGTTACAGCTTTACAGAATCTGGGTCCTAACTCCTAATGAGCAAACCAAAGGCAACAAAAACACCAAGACTTACAGTGGGGCAAAAAAAGTATTTGGTTGTATAAATTGTCCCACTTAAAAAGATGAGAGAGTCTGTAAGGTTCATCAGAAATATACTTCAACAGTGACAGTGTAAAAAAAATCTAGGAAATCGTATGTTCTTATATTAAATCTTATCTATGGAAAATTGTATAATGGTGCAGAAAATAAATATTTAGCTCCTACAAACAAGCAAGAATTCTGTCCCTCACAGACCTGTTACTTCTTCTTTAAGAAGCTCTTCTAT
>JBBIGC010000152.1:11978383-11986029 GCA_037576955.1 Lepidarchus adonis | reverse complement strand
TGTGTGTGTGTGTGTGTGTGTGTGTGTGTGTGTGTGTGTGTGTGTGTGTGTGTGTGTGTGTGTGTGTGTGATGAAGCTCCAGCACACTGACCCAGAATTACAGTCTAACCTTCATCAAAACTTACTCTGGGTGTGTGATCATGGTATGGTATTCACACTGTTCTAGAACATTTTCCCAAATTCACACTGTTCTAGAATATTCTTCCAAATTCACACTGTTCTAGAACATTCTCCCAAATTCACACTGTTATAGAATGTTCTCCTAAATTCACACTATTCTAGAACATTTTCCCAAATTCACACTGTTCTAGAATATTCTCACAAATTCACAGTTTTAGAATGTTCTCCCAATTTGTACTATTCTAGAGCATTCTCCCATATTTACAATGTTTTAGAATGTTCTCCCAAATTCACACTGTTTTAAAATGTTCTCCCAAATTTTGCTATTCAAGAACATTCTCCAATTCACACTGTTCTAGAACATTTTCCCAAATTCACACTGTTCTAGGACGTTCTCCCAAATTCACAATGTTCAAGAACACTTTCCCAAATTCACAGCTTTGTAGAATGTTCTCCAGGTTTACAAAATTCAAGAACGTTTTACCCTGTTATCACTGTTCTGGAACCAATGATAAGTTATGTTTTAACATTGCAAATCATTTACTTAAAATGCTTTTTGTGTTACTTGTGTTGTCTTTGATCAAAACAAGTGTGACAAACATAGAAAAAAATAAGAAACTAGGAAACATATTTCACACTACTGTATTAGGCAGCAAGTGAACAGTCAGTTCTTGAAGTTGATGGAAGCAAGGGCGTAAGAGGCACTTTGAAAAGAACAGCAGGCCTTGTGGAGTGTTACCTACCAAGAAGAACAACAGCACCAATTACCAACAGCAACAGGGTCATGGGCACCCAATGCATACTGCTGCATGTGGGGAGTGTGGTAGGATCCCAAAGAGGAGCTCCAGTTGTACAAAATGTTAATGCTGCTCTGACAGAAAAAAGTCAGAACACACACGAATGACTTGAACCAGCGACTCTGATCACAAGGGAAAGGTCCTAGCAGTTCCTACATCAGACACTAAACAGCTGCACAGAATCCAAGTCCAGAGGAAGAAACCTTGGTGGAAACCAGGACTCAAAAGGGGAACGCATCCTCTTCTGCTCAACACTGGATGGGGATGACCATGATGTTGTGAGTGTCGATGTTCTTTAAGGAGAGGTCAGGTCACCAAAGTAGGATTTTATTTCAGAGAGAGCAATTACAATTTTAGTCAAAGTAATGATTTTTACTGGTTAAAGGTTAAAGGTTTGCGGAAGATTCTCCTGATGGGGAATAACCGAAGAGAAGATTAGAAAGAGGTGAGAAGCACAGAGCTTAATTTGCCTTGAAAATCCCTGGTCATCATGGGCTTTATACTGTTTCAGAGCAGAATGCGGGTTGCCACCTTCTGAACCAGTTTTAACCAGCTATCATTGTCATGGGGGTTAGGTGGCAAAAATCTGGATCTCTAGGAGATTGCAGAGCGTAAATCGACGAGTGAAGATGGTGTTGTCTTTGATGGTGATGGCATATGATCGCAAGCAAAGATGGCAAAGGAAATGGAGGTCTATTCAGAAGTGCAGACAGCATCTTGCTAGGGTCATTAGGTCATTTGGTTTTGTGGAAATTTGGAGATAAAGTTTTATTCAAAAGTTTGGACACCCCTTGATAAATAACAGATTGTGGTGATTCTGTAATTGAAAAAATGTTAACACAGTTTCTTTGAGACATGGAAAAAAATACACAATATTTTCAGCAAACATTGATGCATTAGTTATGCCATAAATTAAACAAAAAATAAAATAATAAAAATATTATTAAGCACTGTGCAAAAGTGCCATAAGAGTTTTAATCAAATTTGACTGTAAAAAACCTGCAGGAAGATTTAGCAGACTCAGGAGTGGTGGTGCACTGTTCCACTGTCCTTCATGGAAGAGTCAGCAGAAGAAAACTTTACCTGCATCCCCATTATAAAATCCAATGTCAGAAGTATGCAACAGAACATCTACAGAAGTCTGATGTGTTTTGGAAACAAGTGCTGTGGACTGATGAAGTTAAAACAGATTCTTTGGCCACAATCAGCAAAGGCATGTGTCGAGAAAAAAGGAGCAGTATTTTATGAAAAAAACACCTTGCCAACCATTAAGCATGGAGGTGGATCTATCTATTGTGTTGCAGCCAGTGGCACAGGAAACACTGCACAGGTGGAGAGAAGAATGGATTCTACTAAATACCAGCAAATTCTGGAAGCAAACATCACACCAAAAAAAAACTGAAGCTGAAAGGAGAATGAGCTTCTACAACAGGACAATGATTCTAAACAAACCACGAAATCCACCATTAACTACCTCAAGAGACACAAGCTGAAGGTATTGGAATGGTCATCACAGTTCCCTGATTTAAACATTGAAAATTTGTGGGAAGATTTTAAAAGAGCTGTGCATGCAAGACGACCAAAGAATATTACAGAACTAGAATCTTTTGCAGGAAGAATGGAAAAAATCTCAAGCATAAGAACTGAAAGAATTTTAGCTCTAAAAGGTGTTTGCAGCTGTGGAATCTGCCAGAGGAGGTGTTAATAAGTACTGATTATGTAGGATGGCCAAACTTTTGCACAGTGCCACAATAATGTTTTTACTTTTCATTCAATTTATGACATAAAAAGTAACAATGCATCAATGTTTGCTGAAAATATTGTGTATTTTGTCCATGTCCTAGAGAGACTAACATCTTTTTAATTACAAAATCACCAACATCTGTTATTTATCAAAAGGTGCCCAAACCTTTGCATAAGACTGTACTTTCAGTCTACAGATGGCAAGGTGTCAAAGGTCCTGAATGTTCAGGATGTGAGAATCCAGGCATTAGATCTGGACTCACCGAGATCCAGAGCAGAAGGGAACCAGGTCTGGAGGACAGATGGCCAGTGGCCTTGCTCTCAACACGGGTTAACCCAGGCAACAGGAAGGTGAAGTTGTTCTCACTTCCTGTTTATTCTTGCACACTTTTTAAATCAAAATGATGTACGGCAGCAGGCTGCACGCCCCTGTGTGTCTGTTCTGAGCCCGTCTTCACACCCAAACAAGGCGGGGCCAATGCAGAGATTGGCAAAAGCACATCTCATAACCATGACACGTGGAGATCTGTTCCTCCCAGGGTCTAAGCTGGACATAAGTCATAACTTCCCCATGACCACCCCAGTCATCGCTGAAAGGGGGCAGCAGATCTGCACCAGCCTTAACATTAAGTCCACTGACAGGTGAAGAACATTGACCATCTACTTATTTCATCATAATTGGACCTTTCAGGGGGGTGGGGTCTAATAGGCAACATGTGAACAGTCAGCTCTTGGTGCTGATGTGCTAGAAGCAGCAGTGTAAGGATTCCCAACCTTTTATGCGCCACGGACCGGTTTAATGTCAGACAATATTTTCGCAGACCGGCAGTTTAAGGTGTAGCAGATAAAAACAAAAAAATAAAATGATATGACCAACACAAAAACTGTGGTATTTTGTAAATATAATAATAAACATGAATCCGCTGTGTAATTATATGTAACTTTATTAGCAGTGTCTTACTGAAATGTGCTAACAACAATCAGAGTAACGTCCTCCTCTGCCCCTAACGTGCTCTGGTCGCTATGGTAACACGTAAACGTTCCTTTCAGAATAAGTTTTCAGTGCTGTTGTGGCGATCTCAGGGTTTTCTGCCATGACTTTCATTCAGAATACCGGCAAAGTCGATAACATACTTAGATGCTATGGATTGAGAGCGTTTTTTATTTTAGTTGTGGCGTGAAGGCTGGCCCGTCTGGTCCGATCCCAACGAGATCCTGATGTTAATGCTGGCTCTGATGGAGCTCCGTGTTTTGATTGGACCGTCTGGATGGTAGACAGTTCTCAGCCTAACAGGAACGCTGACACGCCGTGGTGTCACTGATGCTCCACCACCCTGACCAGTCAGTGAAAGCAGAAGGTAGGAGGCTCTACTGAAGTGGGCGGGGAGTGTGAATTTTCTGGTGAATCACTGCTTCCATAAATACATAGAGGCGTCCATTCATGCAAAACAACTACAATCAGTAGGACAAGAAAAAGTGTTCTGATTGGTCTAAAAGTTTCTACAGTTCTGGTTTAGATCAGGGGTCTCCAAGGACCGTCACATGGTTGGTCTTCCATACGGCGGAGCACATATTTTCAGGGCATCCCTAAAGCCTTATTTGTCACTTCTCCACCCACCACCACAAAAGCCATTGTAATGAACTGCATCACTTTAACTGACATCTGAAAATAATTTTAGACTGTCAAATGTTTCCACTCACTGCACTGTAAATGATATATTCTATTATACTATTATTGAATTACATATTACAATTTTTCTAATGTATTATATATATATACAGTGGTGTGAAAAAGTGATTTCCTGGTTTCTCATTTTTCCTGTTTGTCAAACTGACATGCTTAACATAATCAAACAAATTTAAATATTTGTCAAAGACAACACAAGTGTGTTGTGAGTGGTTTTAAAGTAAAGGATTTTATTATTAAGGGGAAAAAAATCCAAATCTAAATGGCCCTGTGTGACAAAGTGATTGCCCCCCAAACCTAATAACTGGTTGAGCCCTTATCAGCAACAACTGCAATCAAGCGTTTGAGAAAACTAACAATGAGTCTTTTACAGCTGTGGTGGAATTTTGGCCCAAACTCACCTTTGCAGAATTGTTGTGGTTCAGACACATTACAAAATGTGTTTTTTAAGTGAAGGATTTTATTATTAAAGGAGAAAAGATTCAAATCTGCATGGCCCTGTGTGACAAAGTAATTGCACCCTCTGTTAAAACATAACAGTGGTTCATCACACCTGAGTTCAGTATCTCTAGCCACGCCCAGGCCTGATTACTACCACACCTGTTCTCAATCAAGAAATCACTTAAATAATAACTGCCTGACACAGTGAAGTCGACCAAAAGATCCTCAAAAGCTAGACATCATGCAGAGATCCAACAACATTCAGGAAAGAAAGAAAGTAATTATCTATCAGTCTGGAAAAGGCTATACTGTAAAGCCATTTCTAAAGCTTTGGGATGCAGAGAACCACAGTTAGAACCATTATCCATAAATGGCGAAAACATGAAACAGTGGTGAACCTTCCCAGGAGTGGCTGACCAACCAAAAATCCCCAAGAGCGCAGCGACGACTCATCCAAGAGTTCACAAAAGACCCCACAACATCCAAAGAACTTCAAGCCTCACTTGTCCAGCCATCTGTTCATGACCTCAAGCTGAAACGAACTTGGGTTCTGCAGCAGGACAATGATCCAAAACACACCAGCAAGTCCACCTCTGATTGGCTGAAGAAAAATAAAATAAAGACTTTGGAGTGGCCTAGTCAAAGTCCTGACCTGAATCCTATTGAAATGCTGTGTCATGACCTTAAAAATGTGGTTCATGCTTGAAAACTACAACAATTCTGCAAAGATGAGTTTGGGCCAAAATTCCTCCACAGTTGTAAAAGATTAATTGTAGTTTTCTCAAATGCTTGATTGCAGTTGTTGCTGATGAGGGCCCAAACAGTTATTTGGTTTAGGGGGCAATCACTTTGTCACACAGGGCCATTTAGATCTGAATTTTTTTCTCCCTTAAAAAAAAATCCTTTATTTAAAACCACTCTTTGTATTTACTTGTGTTGTCTTTGGCTAATATTTGAATTAGTTTGAGATCTGAAACATTTATGCCTGACAAACATGAAAAAAAAAAGAAATTGTGTGATTTTGTTTCTCACCCTGGGGGAAGTATATAAAATATAGTTGGGCGTTATCTAAAAATACTGGAGATTTTTATGAAAATATAATATGTAAGTATTGTACTTTAAAATGCTCAGATTGGATCAGCGACTACTACACTTACTACTACAAAAACAACTACTACTACTACAACTATTACTACTACTACTACTACTAAAACTACTACTAATGATACTGATACTGCTACTTCTACAACTATTACTACTGATACTGATACTACTACTACTACTACTACTACTACTGCTACTAAAACTACTACTACTGATACTGATACTACTACTACTACTACTACTACTACTACTGATACTGATACTACTACTACTACTGCTACTACTACTACTACTACTACTACTGCTACTAAAACTACTACTACTGATACTGATACTACTACTACAACTACTACTACAACTACTGCTACTACTACTACTACTACTACTAAAACTACTACTACTGATATTGCTACTACAACAACTACTACTACTACTACTACTAAAACTATTACTACTGCTACTACTACTACTACTACTACTACTACTACTGGTACTACTACAACAACTACTACTACTGCTTCTACAACTACTGCTACTACTACTACTACTAATACAGTATAACTACTAAAATATAAAAATATTGGTAGTCAAAGTAATATTAGACACATTTAAACCACCTCCTGTCTGACAAACAAAAACATATGTCAGCAAACTATCATTGACCCCCTAAACCCCAACCCCAGGTCAACAGACTAAAGCACATAAAGTAAAAAAAACCATCGTTAGCTCCACCTAAACCCCACCCCCAATCAATAACAGACCCCACAGGTCAACAAACTAAAACATGTAAGGTCAACAAACCATCATTAGCCCCACTTAAACCCGCCCCCAACTGAAAACAGACCCATAAAGTCAACAAACCATGATTAGCTCCACCTTTACCACCACCTGGCTTTGAAATGATGCCCCAAGGTTGACAAACGAGAACACCTTTCAAACCTTCTGTTTCAGGCTGTGATGGAGTAAAGCTGCTGTCAGTGGACCAATCAGGGCTGACTATTCTTTTGGATCATGTGGCCATAACAGCACTGCCAAGGTTGAGCACTTCGCCCCCTAACAGCCACCTGCGGTACTGCAGCCAGACTGACCCAGCTCCTGCGTGGGCGTCCGCCAGTCTGCGCACCGTCGCAGCGCTGTGAGCATGAAAGCCAGACATGCGAGAGGAATTCCTCCTGAGACTCCTCGAGCCTCCATCAGTGTCTGCTCGTGCAGCTCAAAAATTCCTGCAAAGCTCCTCGGAAACGGTGTCACGAACAGAATTCCCCAAACAAAACGCAGCCACTAAACTCCTGCGTCTGAGGCCGCTGTTCTCTCTCACGCCTCAGTGTGCACATTACACTCGCCCAAGGGAGTCATCTGCCAAACCCACACCTATTTATGAGGCCAGATTGATTTACTTGGGAAAATAGATCAGACACCAATCTTCATATCATCCTCACTCTCTGGGCCTGAGAGAGTGTACAAACACTCCAGCCATAACTTTAAGACCACCTGTCTAATAGTAAGCAGGACCCTCGTGCTGCTGAAACAGCTCTGTCTGTGCTGCACTGTGTGTCTGACTCCTTTCAGAGCAGCATTAACATTCTGTACAACAGGGCGGATCGTACCACACTCCCCATAGGCATCAGTTAAAATTTTATTTCGCTCCTCATTCTGTCTTATTCATTTATTTTGGTCTCTGATGTTTGTGTTTCGTTTTAGACTTTAGATTTTTTGTGACACATTTATAATGCACATATATTGCTCATGCCACA
>JBBIGC010000152.1:11928948-11946146 GCA_037576955.1 Lepidarchus adonis | reverse complement strand
CACACACACACACACACACACACACACACACACACACACACACACACACACACACACACACACACACACACATACGTATATATACAGTCGGTATTGAACACGTCACCATTTTCTAAGTAAATATATTTCTAAAGGTACCATCATATGGAAGTGGAAAGAACATCATTTCACCATTAACCGACCATTACCAGGTGCCCCCCAAAATGTTTTAGACAGATAAGTAAAAATATAAGACCAAAATGTATCTGTTTGGATCCCATAATACACAGCATGTTTGGAGGTCAACAGGTGCTGCATTTCACTCCAAAAACACAACATAAAGCACTGGCATGCCAAGGAAGGAGGAATAGAAAAATGTACTGAGACATCCTTGAGAAAAATCTGCTGCTATCTACTAGGATGATGAAAATGAAACGGTGGTGGACATTTCAGCAAGACAATGATTCCAAACACAAAGCCAAGGAAACTCTCAATTGTTTTCAGAGAAAGGAAATAAAGCTGAGAGAATTCCCTGACCTGAATACTACAGAAAATATGGAAGCATGTTCAGCTGGATTAAAATCAGGTACTCACTGGCTTGGCCATTCAATAATTTTACATTTTTAAGTGTTGAGAAAGTCCCATGTTAAGCATTATGTTTGGGATCATTATCTTATTGTGGGATGAAGGCATTTACTAGTTCTTGAGCAGATAAGATGTTTCTACACACCCCAGTATTCATTGTGCACATGCCATCATCATTAAAGATAAGTGTGCCAGTACTTGTATGCACCTCCTCCTGAAGACTGTTTCTGATCTGGTGGACAGGAGTTGGACTCATTTCTGTTTAATTGTATCTGTTAATCTGTTAGTTTGTTAATTTGACGTCATTGAGTTCTCTTGTGAAAAAAGGTGCTGTGTCTCTGCAGTAACCTTTGATACCATTTATTTCAGTTAATGCACATTTAGGGTGATGACTTGGCATACCAGACTTAGAACAAAGTCTAAGCAAGCCTTCAAGAAAGACAAAGCTCCTACATTATCCACTTGCACCTTTTTCATTTGCCTAAGGAGTGCATATGAATTTAGTGAACACACCTCTTCAAACCTGGCCTCTTTAGGCCACAAGCTGACGACTGGCCCTCTGTCCATCATCTTTATGATATGAGACATGTTTATGTAAACCTCCAGCTCAATAACCTTCTCCATCCATTTGATATCAGTCATCCCATGGTCAGAGAATAAAATGACATTCAGCTCATCTTGCATGTTTTTCTCCTGCAATACACAATTACAGTATTTACTACATCAAGCATGCCCTTCTGTGCTTAAATCTACTGTCAAAACCTGTTAGCTCACCCCTCGTTATCTCGCCAAACCCGCCAAATCTCTCTAAGTGCTGCAGGACAGATTTCCTTCCAAGTTATTTACCTCGTTAAGCCACCAACCTTGCCTCTTGCCCTCACCACAATGTACAAAGTGTCAGGTGTATGCATTTCTCCATCTATAGCTCACCAAACTTGGGTCTGTGTTGGGTCTGTAGCCTAGAAAGCAGTCAGTTGAGATAATTCTATAGGTCACCGCTGCTGTTGCTGCTGTTGGTGGGTGGGTATCACTAACATATGATGGACCAATCATTGATACAGCCTTGGTCTGGTTGGTAGTCCTGTCCATGGCCTGACTCCATTAGTATGACTGGCTTTGATTCTGAGTTTGCATACAAGTTTGGGAATTAGACCCAAAATGTCTGGTAAGCGAAAGTTGCATTATCTTACTGGTGAGCAAATAAAGGAAATTCACATCTCTCGCAGCAATAACTGGACAAAGGTGCAGCTGATGCTTTTACTGCTTGATTTCATTAGCCTGCAACCAGGTGGCAACATTCTCTCAGCCAAAAGCTAAAATGGCGAAGTGAGTAAAAATGCGCCTGGGGAAGCATGCTGAATATGAAGCGGCGCTGGAAATTTGTTGTTTGTTTGCTAGATCACAAACTATGGCCATCATTGATGCTGTTGTTTCAAGGCCAGTCACAGCTTAGCAAGTCAAGTCATTTGCAGTGAATGTACAGGGGTCTTTACTTTTTAATCCAGGGCCCAGACGAATAAGAGCGAGCTAACAAGGTTTGACTGTATATGAAAGCAACTGCACAACACAATATTTATATTTACAAAATTTATTAAATAATATATAAATGAAAAAAAAAGTGTGCACAGACCTTGATTTTGCGGTTTAGGCCCTGAACTGCTGTGTCCAGTGTGCGGACAGCCCTCTGCACCTGTGCTGACCCAGGACCATAGTGGTGCCCCTCTACATCAATATTCTCATAGTACACAGCTGCCATGTCTGCCTTGCCAGTCCTTTTTAAACCAAATACATAATATTTATTCATAATTACACTTTTGCATAGTGTAAATCTGCTTTTAACTGAACTTCAGGAGTAGAGTCAATGCACTTCAGCTGTTACTTCAATTAATTCAATTAATAACTGAAATGCACATATAAAATGCACAGAATAAACAAAGGTCACTGGATTAAAAAATTAAACATTAAGGATAATAAACTTTTTTTACATTTTTTTTTCATGTTTGGAGTATTTTATTCTGCATATTATTGAAGTGAACACTCACTCATCAGCATCAGCTGAGGTAGTGCAGCACTACATTAGTGGTGCGTGGGCTGGGACTTGCCTGTGAATTTCTTATTCCAAGGTCCTAACCACTAGGCCACCACTGCTGATTTCATTTATACAGATTGCAAGTAATTCTGACATTTCAAACTTGATTTAATCAGCTAGCCAGTGTATCATGAAGCATTTTAATGCATTTTGTAGTCCTCCTGTTAAATTAAATAAGTGCTCCTTACAAATGGAAAGGGCCCATATATGCTTATGCTGATGTTGTGGTTGCATTAATGAAGCCAGGGTGGTATGTGTAAGACTTACTTTAGCACATTGAGGGCATTCTCAATGGAATCAGTCAGGTTCTTCTCAGAAGGATTATAAACATACTCCTCACAAAATGTGGCTCGTACACCAAGGATCTCCACTTCACAACCTGCTTAGAGCATTTTTATAGTCCTTCATCAGTAGTCAGTTGCTGGTCACAGGATTCTGTTGGCTGAATACTTTTGGTGGAATATTCTCAGCCCAGCAGTAACAATTAGGTCTTTAAAGCCTCTGTGTAATCCAGTCTGTTCAACACAGACATTCACACACACATTTACAGTCAGTATCACTGCTGTCCTGAAAATGATCCACTGCTCCAATAATAACTGATTACTGGGGTAAGTGATGATGTGTAACAGACAGTGTGTAATTATTAACTAGAAGGTACACGTATGTGGTTGGTAAAGCCATAGTGTGAATAAAGACAAAGTATTTACATAATGAGTGTGAATACTAGGTAGGCAAACCTCATTTTTATCAGTGTTGTTCTGCTGGTATATACATATATATATATAGATATATCAAATCATCAGCTTTAATTATCACAATATATCATGCAATAGGGACAAATACACTCTCCTACACAGTTTTTGTGGTTATTCAGTTACCCGAAAGCATGTGTACAAGAACAGACAGACACAAACACTCCACTAACCTGGCCAGTAGTACATGTAGACCTTTCTACCCAGTTTCTGCATGGTTACCCAAATAGGTTCTGAGCCATTCCACCACATGGGTAAGCGGCTGTCTGGATTAGTTCCAATCAGGAACTCCTTCATTGAGTCCTTATCCCACATATAATTTCCAGTCATCTGGTGCACTTCACAATTGCGACCTAGAGCACCAAGAGAAAGCAAATCAATACATTTACATGACTTACATCAAGTAGACATCACTAACTGGAAGCCATGGCAAGTTTACATTACTTATAGCAAGTACACAGCATTGATATTTATTCCAGGAGCCTACCATGTTTGATTTGATCAATTACATACAGTAATATGTACATATTATGTACAGTCTTATGAAAACGTTTGTGCAAAATTTTGTAAATACAAAAACAAATTTTGTATTTAAAAAGATGTAAACACGGTCTCTCTAGGACATGCAAACATTGATACATAGTTACTTTCTATGCCCTAAATTAAACAAAAATTAAAAAAGAAAAACATTATTATGGCACTGTGCAAATGTTTGAGCACCCTAAGAGTTCCAAAGTCTTTTAACAAGGTTTTGGACCTTAATCAGCTCGATAAATCTGATGCATGGCAACAACTGTCATTAGTAAATGTCAGCTGGTGCCAATTTCAAAGCTTTACAAATACTCTGACTGTTCAAACCTTGTGCACACACTTGTGGACACTCAACAACCATAGGTTCCTCTAAGCAACTGTGTGAGACTCTGAAAATGAAAGTTATTGGTGCCCACAATGCAGGAGAAGTCTACAAGAAGATACCAAAGCATGTTCAGCTTGCAGTTTCCACAGTGATAAATGTAATAAAGAGATGGCAGTTCAGGGGAACTGTGGAGGTCAAGATGAGATCTGGAAGATCAAGAAAACTCTCGGAGAGAACTGCTCGTATGCCGATCGGAAAGGCATATCTAAATCACCATTTCACTGCAAAAAACCTACTGTAAGACTTAGCAGACTCAAGACCTTCATGGAAGAGTCAGCAGAAAAAAACCTTACTAAAACCTCACACATTTTGGAAACAAGTGCTGTGGATGAATTAGGCTATTAAGATCTCAAATTGTCTCATGTTTCATTACAGAACAATGAGAATTCCTCTAAGGACATAATATCTCTATAAAGGAATGAAAAAGATCAGCTTGCACACAAAAAGGGCTAAATTATTATTATAGATTACTGTTCTCTACAGCGCTTGAGGTGGAGAAAGAGAAAGATATACAGAACTGAATGAAATTAACTCATGAAAGTCAAATTTAAGTAATTTTAAAGTTCAGAGACATAAAAATGGATGTGGCCTAGGCATGCAATCTTATGTAAAAGTTTGGGCACCTAAGAGTTCCAAAGTCTCAGATCCTTTTAAGGTTTCAGACTTAAATAAACTTGTTAGATCTGATGCTTGGCCATAATCAGGCATATTTGGAGAAAAAAGTAGCAGCATTTCATTAAAAGAACACCTTGCCAACCATTAAGCATGGGGTAGATCTATCGTGCTTTGGGGTTGTGTTGCAGCCAGTGGCACATGAAACATTGTATGGGAGGGAATGGATTCCACCATCAGTATAAATGAATGAATGAATGAATGAATGAATGAATGAATGAATAAATAAATAAATAAATAAATAAATAAATAAATAAATAAATAAATTAACTTCAATTGAAATAAATGTATTCACTCCTCATGAAATAATAATTTTAACAAAAACACAAATTGGGAATGAAACAATAGATGGATTTTATTCATCTTTACAAGGGGTAACAATAAAAGGTGTTAATGTTTTAATTGTTATGCTGAAAAATAACTTATACTTTATTTTGACTTTTTATTTCTATTTTCATTGCTAAACAATTTTAAATATAATGAAAATGGTTGTTGACCAATAATGAGAAAATTTCAATTTACAGTCTAATTGTTCTCTGCATGCTGAATTCTTATTGCAACAGGAATGATGATAATTTGATAAACAAGGCAGTATAGTAGAAATGTTAGTAGTTTTAATAAAAAACACATCACAACAGCAAACTGATCAAATAATCACACACAATAATTCTAACTTTAGATGATACAAATTGTTATTTTAAAAAATTATTGTTTGATTACATTCTTTTGATACATTATTTTACTTTAAGTGTCAAATAGTCCACATCATCAATCTGTGTCTGTAAAAAACATAACAACTTACAGAATGCAATTAAGTTTCACTTGGCTAGATAGAAGGTCAGTACTTCATAATCTTGTGCAATGAAAACCAATCAGGCAACCATAATAAACTATATTTAGAAACATTGTGTACTGCAGTAAAAAGAAAAGTCTGCATCCCAATACATGCATCACCTACAGATGAGGATCTTTTGAATTCCACTTAATTAATACTTAGAAGACACATTAACCTTTTTATAATCCCAATCCCAATTTATAATACATCACCACTTCAACAAAACCTTGATTCTTCAAAGAAGCATTTTTTAAAAGAAGGAAAAATGTTCCTTGCTTATGTAGCAAAGCAAACCCAAAATTTGCCATTGATATAAGGTTTTTCTCACGAAAAGCTGTCTTTTATCTACACCACACGTTGTTGTACTGTTGTTGTGGGTAAATTACTCAACCATATTCTAATGTTTTGACAGGCCTTCCATGCAGGTCAAATTCCTAACGGTCTTGTCTTTGCATGTATGTATCTTAGCAAACTGTAGTCTTTTTTAATGTTCTGACACCTTCTGGTGTTTCTAGGGTCACAAAACTGGTCAATCTGAGGTCACAAAACAAGTAAGGCCCTAACCCTAACCCTAACCCTAAATCTAATCCTAACCTCTAACCCTAACCCTAACTCTAACCCTAACCCTAACCCCTAACCCTAAATCTAACCCTAACCCTAACTCTAAATCTAACCCTAACCTTAACCCCTAACCCTAAATCTAACCCTAACTCTAAATCTAACCCTAAATCTAACCCTAACCTTAACCCCTAACCCTAAATCTAACCCTAACCCTAACTCTAACCCTAACCCCTAACCCTACCCCTAACCCTAAATCTAACCCTAACCCTAACTCTAACCTAACCCCTAAGCCTAACCCCTAACTCCTAAGCCTAACCCTACCCCTAACCCTATGCTGACTCAAGGTAAAGTATTTTTCAGTCTCCACCACAACCTTGCCTGGGCCTCACTATCTTAACAAAATGTCATGTTGCCCACCATCAAGGACAAATCGTCATCTTGACTGATTTACACTCCTCAGCCTTAATTTAGTGGCCTGACCTCTCCTTGAATAACCTCAACACTGACAACATCACTTCCATGAAAGCCAAATGTAACCAGTCACTTCCTGATTATAGACGTATGCATTTTCACACCAACACTTGCAAGACTTACCTGCTGATAAATATCTGGGGTTCTTGGAGACTTCTTTGCACATCAAATGGTTTGCTTTAGACCTCTGATATACTGTATCAAAGTGGGTGAATTATTTGCTTGTACAAATATGCTTTTAACATTTTCAAATGTTCCATGAGATGTACTTATTTTTTCAAATGACTGTTCATTAATGTAACAATACATTAAATAGTTTTGGACTTAACACATAAATGCCAGCTATATTAATATATATAACACAGATCAATATTTTAATGAGATATTTTAAAATTCTTAAACAAAAATAATAAAATAGAAAATATGGAGGTTTTGTTCCAACAACAATGACATGCAGCTGTCATATCTACAATAACTCTTATTAAGACAGCATATTGGTGAAGTCTGTGTGTTTTGAAAAGCCCATTTAATGTAATTGCACTCTGGTTTGGAGTTGGCGGGACCAACAGCAGTCCCTCATACTGGTTGGGCTTTGTCTTCATTGTTCAGTTTCTTTGCTAATGCCTGAGTGTGATTGTCGGGGCAGACTCCCTCCTGACACTGGCCAGGCTTTGTGGAGAGGGGGGAGAATGCATAAGCCCACGCAAAACAACTACCATCAGCAAATCATCCCTAGAGAGCTGCAGTGACTGGGAGAGGCTGGACTAGAATTGTGTGTGTTGGGGCTTAGTGTTGCTCTTTGTTCCACTGAGGGCCAGAGAGAGAGAAATAAAGAGGGAGACAACATTCTGAAGTAGCAATTTAACAGTAACAGTACAGTTTATCACAATCTACACCTTTGAACCAGGTCGATGGAGACAAGAAGCAGAAGTCGAACAATGTGAAGTACCTGCTGGTTTCAAACAAAAGGGTTACTGTTAGTGAACATGTTTTAACAGTGTGCTATTAAGACAGTGAGGGTAATTTAAAAAGCTGTATTTTTAGCTTGTTTAAATATACTGAAAACAAAACGATGCATTGAGCTGACTTGTTTGCATTCATAATTTCCAAAATTAATAACATATATTATTAATCCATTTTCTGCCAGAGTAAGCAATACAATGTAAACCAACTGAAAGGCACAACTGTGTTTATTTAATATATTTTATTCATGTGGAAATTTTGAACACATTGAAATTAGGTCAGTTCAATGCATTACTTTTTTCAGTGTTGCACAAAATATAAAAACAATAGTACTGATTTAGGACCAACTCCTCCTTTCCTCTCATAGGATATAAGGAACATATACAAACAAGTACTTTCTATGTGCATTACATACATTTACCACCAAATTCATCTTTAGTTCTTTCCCTGAACAAGATGCAACTTGAAAATACCTCAGTATTTGGCTTCTAACAAAAAGGCACTGTTCATGGCCTTGTATTTGGTGAAAAATGTACTTGCTGGGAAAATGATGATAGAACATGTGCCAGTAGAAAAAGAGCATGTGGAGCTTTGCTTTTCCATAGTTCAACTGATCCCAAAGGAAAGACACTGGAAACTCGAGGCTTTAGAGCAGCCTTCCTGTTGCAAACAACACAATGGCTCTGGAACAAGACAGCGAGGATGTTATCACTGTGGAGAGTCCTTGTGTGGAAGGATAAGAGCTAATTCCATATGCTGTGCCAGGCTCTTGTAATCAATGGTACCATTCATCTATCCCTCATAAGTTTGCCACTAAAATCTGAATTGTCTTAATGATAAAAATGTCACTTTGATGATACTGCTTAATTGATCAGAATTTTGTCATCGGCTGCATACCTCAACTTTCACAGTTACTATACCTATAAACTTCAGAACAGCTTAAAATGTCAGCTTCTACCAGCACCACAAATACCAGGTGGATTTCAGCTGTAGAAATATTCTGAGATAACTTCTCTAGTTAATATATGTTCAAAGCATGGCCCAACATAGAACACATTCAAATCAGTTAGACCCAAAAGACATATTTTGCATTCTGTGTGCACTGTTATATTTTAAGGTTCATAATTCAGATACAATGAAGTGGAAAATAAACACAGATGTGGGATTTGTAGACCTGGGTAGATATCTGATAATTTGCTTATGACCCTGCCAATACAAACACACTTCAAAGATACAGAAATTGACACAGCATCTACCTTGATTAGAAAAATGCATTATAAATATTAGCCTAAAATATCGATCAAATGTGAATATCTGTTGTTATTTTTTAAGCTGACACTGATTTGATTCTGATTACATAGCATATCCCTAGATACAGACATGATGGAAGTACAGTATAACAACATTCAGCAATATTTACCTTCTATTGCTGTTAGTAAGTAACCTGGCCTATTATTATTTCCAAAAACAATTTTTATCAGAAATGTGTTGTCTTTTCACTCAATTCACTATAATTTATCAAACTATGAGGAAAAAACAAAGGGATTCTCTGTGTACACTTAAGAAGACACATCATCTTCGTTTTACAGCTCATTTATTACCTTATAACTACTCTGTGAGTTCAGCTGTTTGTAATTCTGAATGTGCTGAGTTGAAACCAATGATTCACACAGACAGCATGTGTTTAATTCATGGCATGTGAATGTGTGTTTTCTTTTGTCTGTGGCAGAACAAGGGATGGATTACAGTTCCAATTTGACCTTTTTAGCACAAAGTGATACTGATGAATGTAAATGAATGCATATCTACACACTATATGGACAAAAGTATGTGGTCACCCGACTATCACACCTGTATGAGCTTGTATATGAGCTTGGCATACTAGGGCTGTGTGATACAGCCTATAAATAGTATTGCAATACTACACATGTATCTTTCATAAATCTTTAAAGCACTTAGTAAATGCTCAGTTTAACCCTTTGATGGATATATCCACACCACTGAGATCATTCTAGTAGTTTTTTAAATATATATCAACATTAAAACATTATTGAAATCTCAACATAAATATATTTAAACATTTTAACAGTCTGCACTCCTATCAATATTGTTATTAATTACATATAATTTAAGACTCTGAAAGACTCTGATGTTATTGATGCCCACAATGCAGGAGAAGGCTACAAGAAGTACATTTTGTCAGCTTGCAGTTTTCACAGTGAGAAATGTAATTAAGAGATGGCAGTTCAGGGGAACTGTGGAGGTCAAGATTAGATTTGGAAGTGTACTGGTCAGAAAGACATATCAACATCCCCATTTGACTGCAAAAAAACTGCAGGAAGATTTTGCAGACTCAGGAGTGATGATGCACCATTCCACTGTCCTTCATGGAAGAATCAGAAGAAGAAAACCTGGGTCCCCAACATAATTTCCAATGTCAGAAGTATGCAGTAGAACACAGAAGCCTGCTTCGGAAACAAGCACACTGTGCATGCGAGACGACCAAAGAATATTACAGAACTAAAAGCAATATTTGCTGAAAATATAGTGTATTTTTCCATGTCCGAGAGAGACTGTGTATCTTTTCAATTACAAAATCACCAAAAATGTGTTATTTATCAAGGGGTGCCCAAACTTTTGTATAAAACTGTATATTGGAGAAATTTTTACTTGTATAAATATTTCATTGATTTTATACATTTGACTACTGACAAAGAAATGAACAATATATAATTTTAATAGTGAGAGATAGAATATAAAAAAAGAAAATCCAGAAAAGCACATTATATAAAATATATACATTGATTTGCATTTCTTAGAGTGAACTAAGTATTTGATCTCCTACCAACCATTAAGAGTTCTGGTTCCTATAGACCAGTTACATAATCCTCATTTCAACTCATCACCCACATTAAAGATACCTGTCTGAACTAGTCACCGGTATAAAAGACATATGTCCACAGATTCAAACAATCAATCAGAATCCAACCTCTTCACCATGGTCAAGACCAAAGAGCTGTCTATGAATGTCAGGCTCAAGATTGTAGTCCTGCACAAGGCTGGAATGGGCTATAAAACCATAAGCAAGAAGCTGAGTGAGAAGGAGACAACTGTCTGGTGCAGTTGTTTGCAAATGGAAGAAACACAAAATGAACATCAATCAGCCTCGGTCTGGGGCTCCACGCAAGATCTCACCTCGATCCTGAGAAAGGTGAGAGATCGGTCTAGAAGGAGGAGGGGCTTGTTACCACAGTCACCAAAATACATTGGTAACGCACTACACTAATGGATTAAAATCCTGCAGTGCCCGCAAAGTCCCCCTGCTCATGAAGGCCCACCTGAAGGCTCAGTAAACACCTGAATGATTCAGAGAGTACTTGGGAGAAGGTTCTATGATCAGATGAGACCAAAATTGAGCCCAACTCGCCGTGCTTGGAGGAAGGCAAACACTGACTATGACCCCAAGAAAACCATCCTCACTGTCAAGCATGGAGGTGCAAACATTATGCTTTGGGGGTGTTTCTCTGCTAAGGGCACAGGACAATTTCACCACATCGATGGGAGGATGGACAGGGCCACGTACCATTAAATCTTGAGTGACAACCTCCTTCCCACAGCCAGGACACTGAAAATGGGTTGTGGATGGGTCTTCTAGCACGACAATGACCCAAAGTATACAGCCAAGGCAACAAAGGACTCAAGAAGAAGCGCATTAAGGTCATGGAATGGCCTAGCCAGTGTCCAGACCTTAATCCCATAGAAATCCTGTGGAGGAAGCAGAAGCTTCAAGTTGCCAGATGACAGCTTCGAAACCTTAATGATTTAGAGCTGATCTGCAAAGAGAAGTGGACCAAAATTCATCCTGCTATGTACACAAACCTGGTCATCAACTAAAAGGAACGTCTGACCTCTCTGCTGCCAACAAGGGTTTTGCCACCAAGTACTAAGTCTTGTTTTGCTAGGGGACCAAATACTTATTAAATACTCTATTAAATAGAAATCAGTTTATATATATTATATAATGTGATTTTCTGGATTTTCTTTTTGATATCCTATCGCACACTGTTAAAATAAACCTACCATTAAAATTATAGACTGTCCATTTCTTTGTCAGTGGGCAAACTTACTAAATTAGCGAGGGGTCAAATAGTTATTTCTTTCACTGTATATAATACTAAGAAATAAACTAATAATAAATAAATCAGCTTATAATACCAAAATGAAGATGTTTAAATAAAGTACTTATTAAGAACATATGCTAATGATAAGCCACAGAATGAACCACCATCAAAATGATGGTGTTTTCAGTTCACAGACACTCTAATCGAACAACTTTTAAAACAATATCTGAATTGACATAAAAAGGAAGGTGCTAGGTAAATCTGATTCATATTTGAACATTTTGTCAATTTGGTCAATAAAATGATAACAATATAACAATAATTTTGTTAATAATTTTGTTAATAAAGTTGTGAATACAAATTTATTTACATTACATAAAAGCTAAAATGTCTAACAGGTTTTTGTTACAGTTCTTTTACAGTTCATATTTATAGGCCATGTCTGGATTGATTAATTAGTTATTTGTCAGTTAATTCACATGCTTCATCAACCGTCTTAAACAGTGAACAGTGCACACATCCAATTCCCTGTGCTGTTAGGTAAGTGTTTTCTCAATTTGCATTCAATAAATGCATTGTTCTCATTTGTTTGCATTTCATATCTCCCCTATTCGACATGGCCACACTTTGACTCCGTTATCATTATGCACAAAAACATCTCACTTCAGTTTTGTAAAGGAGAAAAGTACATGTAAATTGTTCTTTGCCAACAAAGGTCTATGTTGTAAACACTATCCACAAATGGAAGTAAAGTGATTTTTATGACAAAATTACCACTATACTGCAATAAGTTATTACAATAAAATGCACAGAATGCAAAGCAAGCTGCAATGAAAGCTGGAATGCCCATGACCTTTTGGCTTCCAGTTTGCAGAGCTGCTCATTTGGGATGAGAAACTTAATGTCATTTAGTTCCTCGGGAAGCAAATCATGGAAAAACTAGGAATTATCTCAAAAATACTTCCGCCAGCTTTCTACTGGACCTCTTATATGCAACCACAGATCATACTGCTTGCTGGTCTGATGACAATTTATGTGCTGTTGTTTTCCCTCATATAGACATTACAGAAAACAGAAACTTCTAAAAATACAAGTGATAATCAGATTCATACAAGACTATTGAGTTAACTTACTGTTAGAAGTTCAGTTAACATTTTACATTTTTTTTTCCTGCACACACACACACACACACACACACACACACACACACACACACACACACACACACACACACAGACACACACGGGGGGACACACACACGCCAAATTACATAGTCACTGTTAGTGTTAATTTCTGGAATGTTACTCCTCCTCTAGAAATGATTGCCAAAATGTCTTCATCCATGCAACTCCTAATGCTTTAAGTGTTTACAGAAAATAGCATCTACTACTCATTTACATTTGCCAGTTTTGTGTAATGTCTGATGTCATGGCCCCAAAAAATCAATCCATTGTAGAGAATTAATTTTGGAGAGATATTAATGACACAAAGCCCTCTATAGTATGTGCTTGTTTTATAATGCAAGTGCACATTGTCCACATCAAAACATTAACCCTGTTAATCATAAATCACTTATTAGTCTAATTCCATTTCTCCCATGGTGCAGGCAGGTACAACACTCCAGCAGCTCTGAAGTAACACTGATGCTAGCTTTGTTTATAATGTAGAAGATCACTCTTTCTGTTCTTACAGATGATCAATCTCTTATGTAGATGTTTCTCCTGCATTGGCTGGAGCCTGTAGGACAGAGCGGCCATGCCATCGTCTTCCTCATGCAGAGACCTTCTTTTTGCTTGTTCCGCTTTTCACAATCAGATCAATAGACAACACAAACGGTGACAGAAAAAAAAAAAACCTATCTCTCCCTAGTCAGCATCCTGAATGGTCAGTCTGCATGGGCAGTCACATCAGTGGATGGGCTCTGGGCTGAAGGCTCTACTTATAAATCTCAGTGGGAATAAACAGTGTTTCATCAAAGTTTAGCCTGGGCCTGGCTTATCCTGCAGTTATGTGAGTAACAGGGTGGGCAGAACTTGGTAGGGACATGCAGTTCCTATCCAAAGAAAACGTGAGTTAATACAAAGAAATAAACCATTGTAGGTTCACACACTCTTAAAAAGAACCGTTCTTAGCTCGGGTTCTGATTCAAAGGCGGTGAATTTCAGCTATAGAACAGAAAGTGAGATCCAGATGAGAGCTATGAGGACTGTAGAAGTTGAGGATGACGCAGCTCACCTGTCATCAGAGAGTAGTAGTTGGGGTAGGACAGACTCGGAAAGTCCGGCGTCATGTAATCCACTCTCACGCCGTTCTCCACCACCTCCCTAAAACCGGCCAAGTTCTGCAAGTCGTCCATGTAGTCATAACGGAACCCGTCGATGAGAAACACTAAAAGTTTCCGTCTTGCCTCGCAGTTGCCAGCGAGCGCGAGAAAGGCGATGATAAAGGTGCGTGCGCGCGCGAGACCCGTCATGGTATCTCGACCACGTCCATGCAGCGGACTGATGCAGAGAGCGCGGAGAGCACGCGGGGCAGCATGAGGGGGCGTGGCCACGTGAGGAGAGGGGCGGGCTCAAAGAGGAGCTGCAGCTGCTGCTGAAGCACGAGGTTCAACAACACCACACACACTAACACCACACACACAAACACCACACACACAAACACCACACACACTTCATGCTTGATGCAAGTGTTTCCATGAGGTGAGGGGGAACATTTCTCCAAGTGGTGAAGTCAGTGCTCAGTGCTGGTGAAATGTTGTTGGGTCTTCTATTTGACTTTTTTGTTCCAAGACCCTCAGGATCATTTAGGAAATACCTAATGACTCTTAGCAATGAATCCACATTTTTGCACAGATTTGGCTTTTTAAAGGCATGTGGTGCTAAGATTTTGATCAGCTACCATGCAATATATGACATTTTGCCATTTGTTAAGTGGTCTTAAAGTTTTGATCAGCACTGTATGTATATATGTATATAAATATATATATATATTTAAACTGTAAACCCCCCAAAACAGAAATCAAAGTTCCATACATGAACTCAGTAATGAGTAGCTCCACTGTTATTGTTGATCACTTCATGATTGATGCAAGAGTTTCCATGAGGTGAGAGGGAACATTTCTCCAAGTGGTGAAGACGCCGCACGAAGGGCATCTACTGTCTGGAACTGTTGCTTATTTTTGTAAACTTCCCTTTCCATCCATCCCCAAAGATTGTCAGTTGGGTTTAGATCAGGGGAACATGCAGGATGGTCCAAAAGAGTGATGTTATTCTCCTGGAAGAAGTCCCTTGTCCTGTGGGCATTGTGAACTGTATCGTTGTCCTGTTGAAAAACGCAGTTGTTACCACACAGAAAAAGGCCTCATTCATGAGTGATGCTCTCTGCAACATCTGGACAGAACCAGTGGCCGTTTGATGCCCCTGAACCTCCTGAAGCTCCATTGTTCTACTGAAGGAAAAAGCACCCAGACAATTATGGTGCTCCCTCCACTGTGGCACATAGAAAACATCTCATCTGCGTGTCATGCCAGTAACGTTGGAAACCATCAGGATCATCCAGGTTAAATTTTTTCTCATCAGAGAATAAAACTTTCTTTCACTTTTCAATGTCCCATGTTTGCTGCTCTCTTGCAAAGTCCAAATGTCCAGGTCTGTGGTGCTCAATGAGACGAGGCTTTTGAAGACTTTTTGATGCCGTCTGATGGTTATGTGGCTGCAGTCGGCACCAGTAACTGCCTTAATTTGGGTCAAGGATCCAGTGTCTTGACGGACAGCAAATCGGATCTTCTGGCTCAGTGCTGGTGAAATGTCTTCCACTTGACTTTTTTGTTCCATAATCCTCAGGATCATTTAAGAAATTCCAAATGACTGTCTTACTGCGTCTCACCTCAGCAGTGGAGCAGTGGAGCTGCGAGACACCCGGTTATGCAGTTCAACAACCCAACCACATTCAAAAAGGGACAGTTTCTTTGTCTTTGTCATCAGAACGTCATGACAGTGTGAACTTGACAGAAAATGACAATGAAGCCACATTTTTGCACAAATTTTTTTTTGGCTTTTTAAAGGCATGTGGTCCTAAGATGTTGATCAGCTGTGAAACAGCCTGTTTTTGCATACTGCAAAATGTTTTGTTTCTCTCCTATTTCTTCTTGTAGAATGTTGAAGCTTTTCTTGGAACCTGGTTAAGATCCAACCAAGCAACATATGATATTTTGCCATTTGTCAAGTGGTCTTAAAGTTTTGATCAGGACTGTATATATTATTTATTTATATTATTTTTAGTTTGCACATTTGCACACAAACACAGCACATATGATACCTGAATCATATTTCAGAAAGTGAAATCCATATATTATATAGATTAATTATAATAAAACATGTCAAGCCTTTTTTTCTTGGAATTTCTATGACTATGGATAATGAAATATGACTATTTAGATAATAAAACCCCAAATTCACTGTCTCAGAAAATTAAAATTTTGTGGAAAAAAAAGTCATGGTGTCACACCCTAATCAGCTAATTAACACCTGCAAAGGTTTCCTGAGCCTTTAAATGGTCATTGCTAAAGAGGCTGGTTGTCCAACGATCACAGCCTTGAGAGGATTTCCAAGCAAAATCCTTTCAAGAATTTGGGGGAGCTTCACAAAGAGTGAACTGAGACTGGAGTCAACACATCACAAGCCACTACACACAGACGAATCCTAGACATGGGCAACAACTGTTGCATTCCTTGTATGAAAGCTATGTGGGCTTCCATTACACATCAGCAGTGCCACAGGCTGATTACCATTCATGCAAAAGGAGGCACAACCAAGTATTGAGTGCATAGGAATTAGCATACTTTTCAGAAGCCTAACATTTCTGTTTAAAATATCCCTTTTAATTGATCTTATGTGATATTCTAATTCTGAGACAATGAATTTTGGTATTTATTATCTGTCAGTCATAATCATCAAAATTCTAATAAACAAAGGCTTGACATATTTCACTCTATGTGTAATGAATCTATGTAATATATGGATTTCACTTTCTGAAAGAAATGTCATGAAATATTGAATTTTCACGATATTGTATTTTTTGATGTACCTGTATTTTTAATATGCGGCAACTATGGCCTTTTGTTGAACATCTTCCACTAGGTGGTGCAATCCACCAATTTAATGATAAAAGCAACACGAGAGAGAGAAAGAGAGAGAGAGAGAGAGAGAGAGAGAGAGAGAGAGAGAGAGAGAGAGAGAGAGAGAGAGAGAGA
>JBBIGC010000152.1:11912904-11928848 GCA_037576955.1 Lepidarchus adonis | reverse complement strand
GTTGTTTTTGCTGGACTGGATTTACTGCAACCAGCTCAAATCTTTCTGTGAGCAGCACTAACCCTTGTAGAGGTGAGATAGTAATGATCAGTGGAATATTTTATTTTAAAATAAAAAAATGTAAATCTTGTAGTGAAAATATGTTCTTTTTAATAGTTCACAGTCACTTCACACTAAAATATTTTGTGTGTCACCTGGAACGTTTCTATTTTGAAGGTTTTATTCTGAAAATAAAAATGTATTGGCTATATTGTGCTTTATTCAAGATATTAAAAGCTAATTTATATTTACTGACTCTGCAAAAACTGAAAACCCACTGCTGACAAACATACAGATGAAACCTTTTATTATTCTCACAGATGTAGACGAGTGTTTGTCTACTCCATCAGTTTGTGGTCCCAACTCTTCCTGCACCAACACAATAGGAGGCTACAGTTGCTTGTGCTGCACAGGATTTACTGCCACAAACTCAAATCTAACTGTCAACACTAATAACCCATGTACAGGTAATTTATGACATACAAGCTTAATATTCTGCTTTTAACATTGCGTTTGCTGAAAAATTCAGCTTGTCCTTGCAATTAGCCTTATTGCCTGTTCACATACCTTCCCCCTTCTTCAGTGCCATTAGCCTGCTTTGTTATGCAAATGTGAAACACATACAAATTTTCCTAGTGTATCTATATAAATATAAGTAGTGCTCACAGTTTAAATACATTTCATTAGACTGCATTTCTACAGCTTCTCACAACCTGCTCAAACCACTTAAAAAAATCCTCATGAATGTTGTACAGCTGTTTTGTTGTCAGGTTTTGATAATTTTAATAGCTTACAGTAATCTACATTCTAAAACATATTTTTGATCATATAATTACAATGTTTGGCAGTAGGACAGTTCTTTAAAGTTCTTAAAATAGGCTAGATTAATGACTATGACAATGGCTAAATTACCATGAATAGAAAATAATATTTTTTAGAAAACTAGGGTTTGCAAGGTTTACCCTGTACGCAATGACTAGTATCTGCCAAAATGAACGACTAAACCTTGTAGTAGTGAGCCTTTGGTTTAATAAGTAAATGAGACTACAAGATGTTTTGATTAAATGTTTTGCTCCAAATATTTATGCAATTCTAGCTAAGACTGTGTTTTTTTAAGATGACAAAAGAGATCATTCATAAGTAGAGAGGTATGATACGCTGGTTATGCTTTCTTTAAAAAGACTAAGAAATATCTATAGTTACATAAATTAAACAAATTACAAATTCTTTGAATGGTAAGAGCACAGGTGTTAAGCAACGTGAGAATATAGGGGTGGGGTAGAATTATATAATTAGCAAAAATATCATTTACTTGTGTAAAGTAAACTTTTTCCCTCATTTCTGTACTCACTTTTACATTTTTGTCACTTTTATTGAACTGCTACACCTTTTAAAGCGTATAAATTCACATGCCCATTAATTTAGATAATATATATGAGATACCATTGAAACTTATATTGGCATACAGTATGATGGCAGTTTTTCAATCTAGTCTTGAAAAACATTCCTAATCCACAAGCTAGTGTTTGAGACCAGTGGTCCCCAACCACCGGGCCCCGGACCAGTACTGAGCCATGGAGCATTTTGTACCGGGCCGCACAAAAAATAAAAACTTTTTTCCAACACATAGTTTGTATGTTACAAGTGTGTTAGAGACTCAACTTTGTCGGTGAAATTCATAGCAGAAAACCCTGAGATCACCACAACAGCACTGAAAACTTATTCTGAAAGAAACGTTTGCGTGTTACCATAGTGACCAGAGCTTGTGAGGGGCAGAGGAGGACGTTACTCTGATAGTTGTTAGCACATTTCAGGAGGACACTGCTAATAAAGTTACATAATTACACAGTGGAATCTCATTTATTATTATATTTACAAAATACCACATATTTTGTGTTGGTCGTCTCATTTTATTATGTTGTTTTTATCCGCGACACCTTAAATGCCGGTCCACGAAAATATTGTCTGACATTAAACCGGTCTGTGGCGTGAAAAAGATAAGGGACCACTGTTTTAGACAGAAACATATTTATTTGTGTGTTAGGGTTGTTTCTTTTGCTTATTGTCTTCTTGATACATGAGATAATGTTGAATTCACCTTGCAGATGTGAATGAGTGTCTTGTTACCCCATCTTATTGTGGCCCAAACTCCACATGCACCAACACAATAGGTGGCTTCAATTGCTCTTGCATGAGTGGATTCAGTGTAACAAATGCAAGTTTGAATGTCACCATAAATAACCCATGTACAGGTAAGTTTGGTTAATGTTGCTTATTAACAAAAATATTTTGATTACAATTGGAAGCTAAACATTAGAAATGCTTTCTAGAATACACTGACTTGCAGGTTGTAGATGCACTTTTGTCACATATGCATATTAAATTCTCCCAACCTTTTTTCACAGCAGAAATTGCTCCTCCAGGCTCAGCTGAATCACCCATAACACTACAACGTGAGCTTATTTAATTTAAAAAAAAAAAAAAAAAAAAGTTATTCATCTTTTTTTTTAAATTGAAAAATACTTGGAGGGAATGTATTAATTTACCACATGTATATCTGTTGCCATCTACTGGTCAGTTATTAGAAATGACATCAGAATATGACATACCTGGAAAACTCACATTAAGCATGCACAAAAAATCAGATTTTAATTCATGGTCGCCCTCATGTACTAAATGTAATTACCATTCCTCCCCGACGATAGGCTGCCCCACATTACAGGCCCCATTCTATAAGCCGCAGAAAATGCTAATTTATATTTTAACACTTCAATATAAGCCGCCCCGTGTTTTTAGTGTTAGTGTTACTGAATTTACTGATCTGAAGTAGAAGAATCTAATTTGTAATGCAAATTAATGTTATGTAATGCAATGTAGCAAAGGGCTGAAAAAGTTTGAGAGGCTGGATGTGGTGGCACCAATTAAGTGAGACAACAAACTGTTCACAGTACATTTAAATTCAACTACCCATATATTTAAATGGCCACTGCCCAAAGCTCATGGCCATAGGTGCGTAGATTGACTGATAAATCGATAGCCTTGCCTTTTGGCTCAGCTCTCTCTTTATCACGATGGACCTCTGCAGAACCCACATTACTGCAGATTTGTCTGTCGACCTCCCGCTCCATACTTCCCTCACTCGTGAACAAAACCCAGAGATACATAAGCTGCTCCACTTGAGGCTGTACCATGTTCCCAACCCAGAGATAGCATTCCTTTTCCGGCAGAGAACCATGGTCTCAAATTTAGAGGTGCTGATGCTCATCCCCACTGCTTCACACTCGGCCGCAAACCACTCCAGTGAGTGAGTGTTGAAGCCAACAGAACCACATCATCCACAAATCGCAGAGACAAGATTCTGAGATAACCAAACCTGACCCACTCCATCCCTTGGTTGCGCCTAGAAATTCTGTCTATAAAACTTATTAACAGAATTGGTGACAAAGGGTAGCCATGGCCGTGTTGATACCACCCTCAACAGAAAATGAGTTTGACTTATTACTGGCTATGTGGACCAAGCTCCTCCTCCTCCTGTACAAGGACTGTATGGCTTGTAACAGCGAGCCCTGTACTCTGTAGTCTTGGAACACACCCCACACGATTTTCCGGGGGACGGGGTCGAATGCCTTTTACGAATCCACAAAACATGCGGACAGGTTGGACAAACTGCCCCCTCCAGAAATCTGGCCAGGGTGTAAAGCTGGTCCAGTGTTCCACGGCTGGGACGGAATCCGCATTGTTCCTCTTGAATCCAAGTTTCGACAATGTAGTTGGAGCACATTCTCCGGTCCCCCTTCTTTAAAAGGGGCACCATCAATCCAGAGGTCCTGTGCCTTATATTAACAAGGACAGCCCTACGACATCCAGAGTCTTGACCATCACAGGGTATAGCTCATCTATCCCTTGGGCCCCACCACCTCGGAGATGCTTGACCACCTTTGAGACCTCAGCCCCTAAAATGGACAGGCCTCTCTCCAGAGTCCTTCCACTCTGCTTCTTCTAAGGAAGATATGCTGGTAGAATTGATCCTCAAAGTATTTCTTCCACCAATCAATCACATCAATAGTTGAATTCAGCAGGGCCCCATCTTTATTGTACATAGTGTTGATGGAGCACTGCTTTCCTTTCCTGAGGTGCTTGATGGTTTGCCAAGACCTTCTCTGTGCTGATCAAAAGTCATTTTCCATGGCTTCCCTTAACTCCTCCCATGCCTGAGTCTTTTGCCTCAGCAACAGCTGAAGCTACCATGCGCTTGGCCTGCTGGTACCCCTCAGCTGCCTAAGGAGTCCCACTGGTCAACCAGACCCGATAGGACTCCTTCAACTTGACGGCCCTTCGAGCCCAAGGTGTCCACCATTACTGCCACAAGAGGCACAAATAGCCTTGCTGCCATACCTTCGTTCTTCTGCATCGACAATGGAAGCTTGGAACATGGCCCATTCAGACTCAATGTCCTCCCCCTCCCTCGAGACGTGATTTAAGTTCTGTCAGAAGTTGCAGTTAAAGATCCTTCTAACCAGTTCCTCGCCAGACGTTCCCAGCAGACCCTAACTATATGCTTGGGTCTGCCTGGTCTGTCCAGCAACCTTCCTGGTTATCGGATCCAACTTACCACCAGATGGTGAACACTTGACAGCTCAGCCCCTCTCTTTACCCGAATGTCCAGAACACAAGGTAGCAAATCAGATGACACGATTACAAAATCGATCATCAAGCTGCGACCCTGGGCATCCTGGCACCAAGTGGACACTCTTATGTTTGAACATGGTGTTTGTTATGGACAATCCACAATAATGGAGACTGACACTTTGTATGGCTGAGCTCACTGAACATCACTGCACATCGCAATAAGCACAACGATGGTGAGCCCAGCCATCCACCCTAAAACCCACACAAAATGACACAAAATACCCCAAATAACCCATAAACTCACATACACATAATTTCCCTACAATAACACAATAACCCCCCCAAATCAGATGCCCCCCACTAAGCCTCAGCTCTGCTAAAATATTATCATTATTACCATAGACTCACTTCAACTCACTTGTTAATTGGCAAGTTTAGTGAGTGTGTCTGAGGAGAGAAATGATCAAACAGTGCTGCACAATAGCCCTCCAGTCTTCTTCCCCAGTTTCTCCTAATAACAGACTACTGATGCTGCTGGTCTTCTGATTGTTTCCTTAATTATTACAGTACACTGAATTATTACAATACACAGTTATTACAGTGTTACAGTTGATTGTTTAACTGAGTATTTTCATGTAATTTCACTTTTTCCATTCTTTCCCAGAAATCTCAATAAATATGTCATTGAAAATAGATGAACCGTTTGACCTCACACTCATAAATCCAAATAGTACAAAATACATCCAGTATCAAACTGAAATTGAGACATTAGTAAGTATAAGGTTTCTTTTATGTGCTGTTTAAATAAATATGTTATGGTCAAGCTACAGGACAAGATTTTAACCTTTATTATATTTTGCAATTATTATAATTGGGGACTTGTTATTAAAAATGAAAACTTAATGTTTGACAGTTTACATTTGTATACAAAGATTTGTTGTTTATTTTTTATTTATAAACAGGTATATACTCGCTGCACATATTACTGCACAGTTACCACTTAAATGTTTAAATGAAAAATAAAACTGCACTAAATAAGCAGAAAAATGCCTATTTTAGCTTGTTCTCTGTAGAGGGTTTAATTTGTATGGGTATTTAATATCTGTGAGAAATATATTGGTATATATTCGTCATTACTGTTTCAGTGAAAACGCTTATGAGGCATATATGACCTTTTATATTCTTTTTCAGATAAATGATGCTTACAAAAATGTACCTGTCTACAAATCGGGTTCTGTCACAGTCTGCAGGTTCAGGTGAACTGTTTATTCTTCATTCATTTTTTTTGTATCTCATGTAATACTAAGTGTAATTTGTCCTGATATTCTATGGTGTAACAGCAAACCCTGTGACTTGCTGTCTCTGTGACTTTATTAGGGCCGGCAGTGTAATTGTTGACTATACAATCACAATGACAAATGATTCACTTGATTTTGGATCAGCAAATTCTCAGCTTGCTAGTGCACTTACAGCACAAGGATTCAACGTAAACGCAAATGCCTTCGCTGAAAGCAGTAAGTATTCTTTCACTCTACAGTTATAGTGAGCAAGTGGTTGTTGCATGGGTTAAATTGCACAAATCATTGTTGATTTTCTATCTGACAATAAGTTCAAAAATCCACCCACATATGGCCATTTCTATTTACTGAATATGCTGAGATTAGCATACTGGGAAAGAAATATGTCACTTCCACCTGGTATGTTAAGTAAATAAATTCTAATAAAATATGCATAACTGATAGATGACATATATTTTAGTTGTATATGTTTGACCATGCCCAGAGGTTTGCATATAGCTATATTTTACATAAAGATGCTAAAACTTAGCAGTAGTCAGTGAATGTGATAATAAAACAGAAATTCAATAGTGCACTAATGTTTCCTATTGCAGATGAGTGTGAACTAGTTCAAAACCCAGGAAATATATACCCTCTACAAACAATGCTCTTGAACTGTAATCCTCCAATTGGTGCAACTGGTGGTATACAATGGAGAGTGAATGGAGCTGACCCTTTACTGGACCCCAATAAATATAAAATCTTCAACAGCAACCAAACTCTTGAAGTAAACAGCGTGAGCACTGACTACAATGGTGAGTCATAATTAATTCACACCTTGAGTAATTTTTCTTTTCAGCATTGATACAGTTTTGGTTTCCCTAAATAATCTATTACTATTGTTACTGTATATTTTTTCTGAATAATTAGCCACTTTCTCAGAATAAAAATGCATGTCACAGCTTGAATAACAATTGCATGAAAAGCAAGTGAAAGTACATGCTTAAAAGCTGTTACAGGGTTCCTTGAGTTATGACAGGGTTCCGTTCCCCTGAGTGTGACGTAATGATGCTGCAGAGGTTTTGTTGAACAGCACTGTGTTTATTAACAGCAGCAACACAACAGTAATGATTCAGACACCGACAGTGGCAGAAAGATTTCAGCAAACAGGAATAGGAACTACGTCAGCCAAAGAGCAACAGGGGTGAATGTAATCATTGGGGCACACCTATGTTCAGCCTTGGCCAACCAAAAAGTAGATCTGGCCAAGGCCAGAGTACAGGTGCACTTAAGCAAGGATATGAGTGTGCTTCCCGAAAAAAGTGGTGGAAAATAAAAAATGCACTGATAATGGAAGCATGATGGAATGGCAAGACGAAAATTAAGTTGATGGCAGTATAGTACGGTCCAACTGTTGCTGTCAGGGACCTACACAAAGGGTCGTAGATGCCCTTCGGAAATCAAGAGTGGGGCGCATCCACGACTTCCGAACCACTAGAGGTCCCTGAGCATCCATGGGAGCTTTACCAAGCCCACAATGCCTCCCAGAACAAATGGAGTGCATCTCCCTTCGGGAGTACATCCCTTCTACCTAGAAGGAGCATGGCGTGTCTACTGGGTGAGTCCACAGAGATATGTCCATGCTAGAACCAGAGTAGTGGTGACTCACCAGCCTGCTGGGATTTAAAGAAAGGACAGGAAAACTCAAGAAACGTTTTTTCCGTTTTCCCGATGGACTACTGCTCAGCCAGCTAAGAGAGTCAGCAGCTGTGCCAATCAGAGCAGACTGAAAGGAGCCAGTGCAGCAACTTGGAACAACTATGGTAATAAGACTTTTATTAAGGCTAATAATTGCTTTCTTGAGCAGCATAGTGTTGCAACCACAGGTAAGGGTACCTGTCTGTCAGCCATTGAGGGGAAACCACACCCCCAATTTGGATGCCTCATATACAATGTTGCGTAAACTCTGTCAGCTCAGGATGGTTGTAGGTATGCACCATTGGCATATCACCCATATAGCTTCTCTCTATACCCTTATATACCTGTATATACCCTATCAGCATTGATGGTTTTTTTCCAGATGTGCATGCTGCCAATTTCATTGGCACTAATGAACCCTCCAGACCTTCAGAGATGCAGACTTTTAAACTATGAGCTGATAACAAGCTGGATGGTCCAGTTCCTCTTTAGTTCTAAAAGATTTGTTTGAACACAGAGGAGTGTTCCACTTTACCTCAGGTCATTTGAATTGGGCTTTGGTGTCGAGAAGATATTTATGGAGCATGTTTACATTTGGGTTTTTCTGTAAACCTGCATTTGTAAATCACACGATGAATTGTGTTCTAGAAGTGTTCCTATGTCTATGCAGTGATTTCCATGATAGAATTATGCCTTTCTGTCTGAGGGCCCAAAGATCACAAGCATCCAAAATGCAATATTGATTTTCAGCCTTTCTAAGATACGGAAAATTCTCAGGATCTTTTCTATGATATTATGTAGACATGGCATTTTTCTGATTGGTGAACTTTTTTACTTCTACACACTCTCCCTCTCTTTTATACCAGTCATGTTACTGATCTGTTGCTATCTAACCTACTTACTTTTCAAGCCTTTTATTGCCCCATCTCACATTTTTTTGAGAGATGTTGCTGCCATGGAAATCTAAATGAGCTAATATCTTTCATGTAAAATAATATGTTTTCTATGTTCTGTTGTCACTTAAATATGATTTTATGAGATTTGCAAATCTTTAATTCTTCCTTAATTTTAAATCAATATTTCAGTTAATGTTTTGACACAAAGGGGAAAAAAATCCAAATTCTTAATTAACAGCTTTTTAAAATATTACTTTAGTGATTTCATTTGTAGTACATAATATTTGCATTTACTACTTTAATATTCAAATGAATTTCTCACTATAACACCAGTATGGAGCTGGAAAACACATGGGCATCAATCCAGCTTGTTGATTTGATGTTGACTGGGCTTGTAAAGATCCCAGGTAAAATATATTCTTAAAAAGATATTCTTCCCTAGATTTTTTCAATGAATTATGTTTATATACAATATAGCTCTATACAAAATGGCACCAGAGTTTACACATTTAGATAACGTTACCTTGTTATACTGAAATAGCAAACCTGGATTTGACCGAATGTTGATTTGATGTTGACAATCTAAATGGTGTAATTGTTGTTTTCCTCATGTTTCTTCTTTTCATTTCACAGGAATATATGAATGCATCACAGAAATGCAGTCATTGCCCAATATTCAGTGGCAAACCGTTGTGATTCAGCCATACCCAAATATCCAAGTCGACTCTGATAAAGTATTTCAATGCCAGAATTTCACTATACCCCTGCAGTGCTGTGCCTACAGCAGTTACACAATTGAGTGGACCCAGGACTTCACAACTGGCCCACTGGTGCCACCAGGTCAGACAGGAAAGACTGTTCACTTTTTAGTAGCTTATTAATCCAAGTGTGTATCCATAGGGATTAATATTTCAGAGACAGATCAGTTGAGAGCATAGTAAGAATGCAAATGTATGAGTTATTTATAATGTAAAAATTCACAGAAATGGTTCACTATACAAAATGAACATCAATATGATGTAATGTTGAATGGAAAAGTAAACTATGTATTTAAACAATATGAATAAAACTTGATTTTATAAAAATATGAATGACAATGATAAAATGCAGGGAAAATTAGATTAAATAAAGTGACTTTCCCTAAAAAAAACAACAAAAATATGGAATTGATCTAACATCCTAAACATACTTCCAACCTTCCATCAATCCAGCAGAATTGTGGTACTGTGGGTGTTTTGACTGGTTGTACACATCATTCTTATTTTGACCAGCTTAGTAAAACTATGGGCTTGGTCTTGAGCCTTGGCAGCAAGAAGTGTTCCTTTCTGTAATAGTTGTCTTAGTGATGCTTCTTTAACATGGAAACAAAATGATCAGATATTCCCTATGTATTAAATTAATTCAATATTTTGGGTACATTGCATTGATTTAGAAATTTCTCTGTCATACACTTCCAAATTGTTCACCATCTATTTAACATTTCATTCTGTTTCAGGTTCAGGCTGCATCATATACAATTACACTATACAGAAACAGGATTGTGAGGTTGTTGACATAAATGCCACTTTCACGTGTCAGCTTTCAAATGTCAGCCTGAACGGTTTGAATTACAGCTCTGAAAGTGTTAGGATTGCTACTTCCAAAAAAGGTGAGTTATTGCTGTTTTCAGTTTGAACTCTTGCTTAATATAGACTTAATAATTTGTTACCTACCGTCATCACCGTACTCCTTTTGTTAAAAATGTTGTATTTCAGAAATTATTTCATCATTTACATGTAGCAGCGTGTGTTTGTAGTGATGTGACGGACAAAAAAAGGCATTTGCACATAATTCGCTGCAAAAAGTATTTGCTTTTATGTCACTTTGGCACTTTTTCTAAAAAGGAATATTGAATTTGGTTTTATTCATCAGTCTGGGTTTGCGGTTACCAGGTATTTGTATGACTGCAATGTGCCAAGTGTAAAGTGCGGTGGAGGGGGGGTTATGGGGTGGGGTCGTTTTTTATGCTCCAGCATACCAAGTGATTTTGGATAATTTCATGCTCCCAACATTGTGGAAACTGTCCTGTTCCAACATGACTGTGCACCAGTGAACAAAGTAAAGCCTATAAAGACATGAGTCCAGACCTCCAGCTGACAGAACATCTTTGAGATAAATTAGAGCGGAGACTGAGAGTCAGGCCTTCTCATCCAACGTAATGTGCTTCTGGAAGAATGATTAAAAATTCCCATAAACACACCCCTACACCTTGTGGAAAGCTCACCCAGAAGAGTTGAAGCTGTTATAGCTGTAAAGGTTGGGCCCACGTCATATTTAACCCAATGGATTAAGAATTGGATAGCACGTATAGCATATATATAAGATCCACCAATTGCCTTCATGCTTCAGCGAACTTACTGTAAACATTCGGCAGCTCTCTCTCTCTCTCCCAGCTCTCTCAGCAAAGCCTGTACTTTAACCCTTTACCTATTTTGGCTAATCCTGTGTTCAAGATGCAGCCACCTTCAGCCATGAGATACTAGGAAGGTCGACTCGCCAGGCCTGAGAAGTTCGATGGAAACGCTGTCGAGGCTTTATTTTTCAATGCTACTTGGGGTCTCCTTTATAACCATTGCATACACACAAAACAAGACCTAAAAAATGCGTAGGCCTCTTTCTACGCAAACGTTCTATAGAAACAAACTTAATGGTAGAATGTGAGTATATGTACGCAAACTTGTACGTTTTGGAGCAAGAAAATGCGACCCTGTGAGCAATTTCTTGTGCTAGTGAGTCATACGCTGTACATTTACTTTTTCTTATTCAGACACATTTATAATAGTGAATAAATATATCAGTAAAATATATAATCAGACTCAAAAATCTACACTTTTAATGTATGCGCTGGATCGATGTGCTGAACTGGGTCCAATGTTAGAGAGACCAGCCCGATGGTACATACAGGTACTAATGACCCTGGGGTTCTTTACAACTGACTGTTACCAGCAGGAATTACCCAACAGGTATTTGTTATAATAAACAAAAAAATGTTAATTTGTTCTAAAGCTTATTTAGGAAAAACAAAATGAATCTTATTGTGTTTAATTGTACATTAAATACAGGCAATGCAGGCAGTGATGTCCACTCTCCCAAACATGCAGTTGACTGCACTCACGCTGCAATAAGGCTCCAGTATTTAACGTAAAGCATTTAGTAGGAATTGAACTGCATTCTACTACCGTATATGACGGACAAACGTTGCAACAACAAAAAATGGAGTCAGCGCCATAACCAAGATTCTGTAATTTTTTTGGACAGCTCTACACCCCTGTCTTTCAGCACATTTCAGGCCCGGCCCAATGGGGACAAGCTAACGGGGTTTAACTGTACTTTTTTTGCCCATTTCTATTACTTTATTAATATATTATGTTGATTTGCATTTTTTGAGGAGGCTTTGAGTCCAAGAATTGAATTGCTGGTAATAATGTTCCATTGTTTCCTGCACATGACCATAAACTTGAACTTGAAGATTAGAGTTTCAGTCCTTGTCCAGGCACCACTGCTGAGTGGGAAAGTCTTCAGACACTGACTTTCCATGACACATTCTTACATTCAACCACTGACACATGCTCTTACCCTTTAGCATTCAACTGCTCAGACAGCCAGTTCGGCGTCGGAAATATAAACCAGACGGCATCCAGTAAGTGTTCTTTGGGTGAGGTTGGCATTCAGCTGGCAGTGTGCAACTCAACGGGACAGTGGAGCATAACATTTAACAACTGCACCCTGCAAGTCATCCAGGACTTGACAGATACAGCACAAGTAATACCATTTCATCCTGAATTTATTAATTAAGACAAAAGTATCTGTTATTGGATGATCAAGTGCTAACATAGTTATTGTGCTTTTCTTCCAACTAGTATTTACCTGTGACCCAAGTGCCGCAGTTTACTGCCAATCTAAGTGATGCTGCAGGAAAGTATTCAGCGAATATAACGAAGGTTTCTGTGACGCTCATAAAAGTTATTGGTTTACTCAACACAATCGCCACACTTTCTCAGCCAATAACAATCAGCAAAGAAACGATGACGGTATGTGCATTTTTTTCTCACTTTTAAATTAGTCTTTTGAGCATAAATGGCTGAATGTCATGCATTATTGCCACCTGTTAAATGTTTGTAATATTGCAACATTTTAATTGTGATGGTCCTCAACATTTTACACGTTAAACTAAATATCTAGTAAAATAACATTACTTTTACTTAAAACTGAAAATGTCTGTGAAAAAATGTTAAATATTTCTTTGGAGAGTTCACAGCAATTTTGATAGGAACCAAATGTTCAAAGTATTTAATGCCTTATGTTTTTATCAGAGGACAAATCTGAAATACATCTGTAATGGATAGTTACATACAGAGTACAGTAACCAATTTTTTACATTTGACACCACACTGGATGACTTTGGTTACATCAACAATTGACACGTGCATCAATTCTTAAAAATATGTGGAAATGTCTCATAGAGTTTTATTTTTTGAACAACCAAACATTTCACTCTGTTTGATACAGTAATGAGGCCAATACTAGTTTCTGAGTCCAAGGATGTGCTTATTTTTTCAAAAGTTATTATGCCTGTTGATATTTTTGTTGAATAATAATATAATTGAAAAAGTTTGTTTAAGTAGATCGCCTTTACTGGTAGACACTATATTAAATGGATAAAGGTGTTTGAATATATATATATATATATATATATATATATATATATAGCGCCCAGAGCACTGCCATAGTGCGGCCACTGCCGTCCCAACATTGAGATGGTTAGCAGTTAGCCATGTGTGGGTTGGCGTTGGTTTTAATTGCTAGTCCCTGCACATGGTTCCCCCTTCTGCTAATTTTTTTAATCATTCAGTAAAGATGGAAAAAATGACATATTTTAAACTTTTGGCTGGTAGTTTATTTCATTTTACACACCTGTTAGCAATGTGCACATACGTTGGGCCATAAAGTGTTAGTCTTTGAATTGCTTTGAAGATGAATGTGTATGCATATTTGCATTAAAACTGTGAATGCACACATTTTAAAAAGAGATTCAAAGACTCCATGAATGGTATTGTCCAATTGGGCTCTGAGCAGAATTATCATTGCATTTAATTGTGCAGCTTTCAAAAACATAAAAATAATTAAAGGTTTTCTTTTCTCAAGGATTTCCTTAAAACGGTGGCGGTCATCACATCAGATGAAGCGCAACAAACATGGAAGAGTTTGAACACAGACAGTGTAAACAGCAATGCTAGCTCTATACTTCTACAGTCGATTGAGACAATTAGAACAAGCCTGCCATATGGGAATTATTCAATAACAGTGCCAAGCATCCAGCTCAACAGCTCTGCATTTACCAGCTCGTTCCATGGGATATACGGAGAAAATTTAACCACAGAAGTACATATTCCAGTGACTAATGGCTCAAACTACATCATCACTATTGTTTTCTCCACTCTTAACAATGTCTTGCCTCTTAGAAATGACACCCACAACGACAGCAGTCTAACAGATGCCAGCATCAACGGAAATGTAGTTATGGTCAATTTGGCCCAGAACATTACCCCCTTCATCTCCCTTTCCTTTGGTATTAATAATTTACTACTGGGAAACCCTCAGTGCGTCTTCTGGAACTTTAGTGTCTTGGATGGGATTGGAGGATGGGATTCAAGCGGATGTGAATTAAGCAATTCTGGGAAAGGAACTGGCATGGTTACATGTCAGTGCAACCACACAACCTCTTTTTCAATACTGATGTCTCCGTTTTTTCCTGATTTCTCTGCCTTGTCTTATATAACTTACATTGGTGTTGCTATTTCAATGGGCAGCTTGGTTTTGTGTATCATCATTGAAATCATTCTATGGAATTCTATGACCAAAAATGACACATCCTTCATGCGGCATTTCTCTACGATCAACCTCGCTGTTTCCCTCTTGATTGCGGACGTATGTTTCATAATTGGCGCAAGCATCGTGAAAAAAGGACAGGCATTTCCAGTGGGTGCCTGCAGTGCAGTGACATTCTTTATTCACTTCTTTTACCTTGCCCTTTTCTTCTGGATGTTGCTGTCTGCCCTCTTGCTCCTCTACCGCACTCTAATGGTTTTTTCCAAAACGTCCAGGAGCTTGATGATGGCCATAGGGTTCATCTTCGGCTACGGAGCTCCGCTAATCATAGCTGTTATTACGGTTGCTGTAACAGCTGGAAAAAATGGATATATCCTTGATGAAAATGGTTGTTGGTTAAACTGGGACAAAACTAAGGCCCTCCTGGCATTTGTGATTCCAGCCTTGACCATTGTGGTAGTAAATATCCTGGTGATTGTTGTGGTTCTGTGTAAGATGTTGAGAAGGGAAGTTGGAATCACCATTCACCAATCAGAAGAGAAGCATGCCATATTGGTTGTTGCCAGATGTGTGGGCATTTTAACACCTGTCTTTGGCCTGACGTGGGGATTTGGCATCGGGACCATGTTCTCCTCCGCCATTGGAATCCATGTGGTGTTTGCGGCCCTTAATTCTCTGCAGGTAATCAATATTTAATGCATAGACTGTGACATGTAAAATTTTTTAATTGCATATTTTCACTGTTGGAACGAAACAATGTATCACCCAGTTGGAAAGGAAAAGACATGATTTTTAAAATTGTTATTAATTACAAGAAAGAATGTACACTCAATGAAAGGTAGCTGATGTTTTCAAATCGTGTAAAAATATACTGCTAAAAATGAAGAAAAACTTCTGGGATATTGATCTGGTTTAAATTAAATTAACAGCTTGTGTATTAGTGAAGCAACAATGATACAACTCCAAAACGGGTATGGTTTTACAGATGAAGGACACTGACATTTTATCTCTCTTCATCTTTTCTGACTGTTTTTCGCTAGTTTTGCCTTTTGCTAGAGTCAGTGTCACTACGGCTAGCATGAGGTGATACCTGGACCCTACAGAGTTAGCACAGGTAGTCCAACTCCTCCAACATGGCACATCAATACAGGGGTTCCTCGACTTCCGTCGTACTCGACTTACTTAATTTTGTTTTAACTTGTATGCACATATTTACTGTCATGTACGGTAGTAGAATGCAGATGAACGCTACTAAATACTTTACGATAATACACGAGTGCCATAAGGTGAGCACATGCAGTATACTGTGCAGGGACGGGGAGAAAGACAGGGGGCTGTGCTGTTCTTCGCTGTTATTGCTGAGATACTTATGTTTGATTCAGCGTTAGTGTTGAATAAGAGTCATGTGGAATCGTGGGTGAGATGGGGGGTTAATAGTGCACTGTGTGTGAGTGTGTTTGTATGGGTGAGATGGGGGGATAATAGTACAGTGTGTGTGTGAGTGTGATTATATGGGTGAGATGGGGGGTTACTAGTG
>JBBIGC010000152.1:11901208-11912804 GCA_037576955.1 Lepidarchus adonis | reverse complement strand
GACCTCAACCCCATTGAAAACCTGTGGAGTGAGCTGAAGAGGAGAGTGCAGAGGAGAGGACCCAGGTCGCTGGATGAGTTAGAAAGATTGTGTAAAGAAGATCCCTCTTTCTGTATTCTCCCATCTTGGTAGGTCCCATCATAGGTGCTGTTTTGTTGGCAAAAGAACTAACATCAGTGGTGCTAATAATTGTGGAACAGGTGATTATATGAAAAATAATTATTTCTTAATATGGATTTTTTTTTCCCCACTGAATAAATCCTGTTTTTTTTCATTGTGGTCATATATTATTTGGAAGACGACTGAATTTATTAGAAGCTAAAGAACACATCTTAACCAGGGGTGCCAATAACTATGGAGTGCATTGTAAATAAAATAACTAAACAGGTAGTTTAATACAATTTTACAATAGGTGTTCACTATAGTTTGTTTCTAAAAAGCATTCCCAACCAAGCCTCAGACAAAAGGTGGTGATTAGCTGCAACCTGCCCAGAATCCATCCTTAGTTTGGGCTCAAGTGTTTGGTTCAGTTGTGATAATACCCGTAGAAACTCAAAATTCTTGTGCAGAAAAGCATCTTTAATAACGGACTGAACGTCTGAAATGCTCCACTGAACGCCACAGAAAATCCTTCCTCTCCACAGCATCAGACTCTTTAACTCCTCCCACTGTCAATCATCCACACTGTCAATCTCTCTCACAACACAGACCAGAAATGTAATATAATCCCGCTGCTGTTTCACTCGTTTCAATGTGAGATAATTGACTCACTATCCAACTTGCAACACTGCTTAGTGCTTATATTTATACTATTATAAATTAAATAAATTAATTTTTTAAAATAATACTATTATTTTAGTCATTACAAATTTTGTTTCTATTCTATTTAATTTTATTTTAGTTCTACCTTATTTTTGTTATTTTATCTTCCTGTACCTTTATTTTATATCTGTTTTGTCTGCAATTTCCTGACTAAAACGTTTTTCTGATTCTAATTCTGATTCTGACATTTGGCTAAAAAACATAATAACTGGAATACTAACCAGTGGTGAAGCTTCTGCTGTTGGACATCTGGAGGGTAGCATCTGGATCTTGATCCATGATGGTAATGGTGGCCTGTCTGTTGATAGCCGGCCATTCTAAAACTCCATCATTCTCACCACTACACAGGTGAAAAGTCACTCCCACATACTCTGCCGAGGAATTACTCCGAATTACATTAGGGTACACGTCCATGCCAAAGCGGTAGCCCTCTGAGTTGTAGAAACAAGCACTGCGGACACTCTTGCCTTGCGTGGTGTCTGCAAGCAGCTCAGTGAAGTTCTGAATCTGCCAGGTGGCACTTGGGCAGGTTGTCTCAGACAGAATGATGTCATCAATGAATAATCCCCCAAATGGCTTTTTTGTTCCCACGATGCCTTGGAAGAAGTAGCGGAATTTTTTCTCCACATTCAGCGTCACATATGCGATCTTCCATGAATCATCATCATTACCTTGAACATTTGAAGAAATACTTTAAATCAGGATGGAGGTGAATACAGTGCAGTTATTTGTTCTAGATTTTAAAATGCAAAATTACTAAAGATCTTGATAATAATGTCTGAAAAGTTTTGATGTTTTGTAGAGTAGATAAATCTACCCATAACTACACACTGAGAGCAGCTATGTTAACCAAGCATAGACTTTAAAGCTTCTAAGCTTTAAGTTAGCTTGCTAAGCTAATTTAAGATTAGCTTAGCAACTATGCTGCAGTAAAATGGAAAAAAAAAGATTTTTTTTTACAGGGGGTCTTCGACTTATTCCTCATATATGTGCCAGTATAAATCCCTGGGGCCATTCCTCGGTCAGTCCACCAGAGGCCACCTTTTTAGCTCTTTTCTGAGTATTTTATTATATTTATTATCACTTTCACTTCCACACCATTAAAAATTTTCAACGTAAGTCGAGTGCATCGTAAGTTAAGAACCCCCTGTAGATACTAGGGAAAGTAATTATTGTTTAAATTCTAAATATCAATTTTGATAGATTAATCAATTTTTGAGAATTAAAGAATACAACAACAACCATTTCATAACGATGTCAGAGACTTCACAACTCAACCTGGCTGCAGACAGAGCAATTAGCATACAGAGCGATCTAAAAAGTCCTGTTTGAAAACACTTTGGATTTTGGAGATACTGTAAATTCGTAATCAAGCTTTGCAAGCTACAGTTATATTATCATTACTCTTACAGACTTAACCCACCATTTAACAACGAGACTTTGTTGATAAGGTACAAGCTATAATAAAAAATCAAAAGGGGCTGCGATCACTAATATGTAAATGATATTTCTGTAAGAAACAGCAGTAAGCAGTACAGACTAACTCACCTGTGATAGTGTGCAGCTTTTTCACTTTGCGAACGGTGCCAGTGCCATCATCCATCCTGAGCCAAATGACCAGCTGATCCCCCGGACCCCCAGACATCTTGTAGAAGAACTGTAGACACTGGTAGCCCCTCTTCGGGTACAGAATGCGTGACTCTAGGAAAGCACTGTGTCCAACCTCTTTATTAGCTGTGTCAAATTTCATATAATATCCAGCATCTGCAAAAATGCAAGACATTGATTGGTGGTCTTGGCACTAGTACTTAGAGGAATGTATAGCCATTTAGATTTATTTACTTGTCTATTACAAGTCACATTATAGAAAATAGAGAAAACATCTTTTCATAGACACAATTTGTCTTATTTTTAGTGACTGTGTCTGTTTCACAGCTACACAATCCAAACAACTTGCTGTCTGTCTGTTGGTGGTACAGTTTTATTTAAGGATTTGGTAGAAACTGATGAATTATTAAAAAACTGTAAATTATTTTAAACATACAGTCATTTACAAACCCCAATACCGGAAATGTTGGGCAGTTTTATAAAATGCAATTAAATCAAGAAGCTCTGACTGGTTCCTTCTTTCAAAATTGTATTTACTCGACAAAATTACAAAGAAAGATGTTCGTTTTCCAGAACAATTTTGCAGATATAATTTTGCAGATATTAACAGCTTTTGAACAGTTTTAATATTTCATTGAGACATTTTAATTTTGAATGGATTGACAGTTCTTTCATGCAGAAAAACCTGAGCCTTCACTCATTGTTTCTGTCACACATTTACACTTTCCTTTGTGGAATGTTTCAAATAGTTTAAGTAGAATATTCCAGAAATGTTTTGCTCTTATTTTTTGAGTGTGTTACTGTCACAGCCCCTGATCTTGTTCCACGTTTTGCATTGCATGTGTCTGGGTTCTGTTAGTCTAGTCATGTTTAGTGTAATCTATGTTCATTTATCATGTGATCCTCATTGTGTACCTCCTTTTTGTCTCCGCCTCTCTCCAGGTGTGCTGTGTTTCTTGTTAGTAATAGGTTCTTGTCTTTGGTTCAGGCCTTGTCTGGTCTCTGTCCTGTTCATAGTTCATAGTTCATGTGGTTTCCATGACCCTCATTACCTCAGTAAGTTTCTATATTCAGGTTCCTTTATTCATTTTGTGCTTTCTACAAGTGTTTGTTTAGATTAAAATAAAACTACTAAAATCACTGCAAGACTTGAAGGGCCATTGAAAGGCATTCAATTCAATTTCACCCAAAAAACGAATATCCATAAATTTGTGTGAGTGTTTGTGTGTGTGTTCATTCAGGCTCGGTACCTCTGCACACTCCTCCAAGAGTGTGGTCTTGCTCATCTGCAGAACTCAAAGTTTGAACCCAGTCAGCATCGTCTTCCTCATTCTGGATCATTCCGCAGATGTTGATCTGCTCAAATGCACATTGGTCCAGGAGAGTGTGTGTTTCAGCTGAGAACACATTTTTAGATAAATTACTTTCCCCTCAAACAGGAGTGTTCAAGTTAGGTGCTAGTGAACAGTAAATAAGGTGGTTTAAGGTGGTATAACCTATAATTCTCCAAAGAAAATGTAACTCAAGACTCAATGTTACATTTTCAACCCCATTCCAATACGTTGGGATGCTATGTGTATAAATGTGTATAAAAATGGAATGCACTCATTTGCAAATACCATAAACTCATTATATTCATAATAGAACCTAGAAAACATGTTGAAACTGGGACATATTAATATTACATGCAAATGCACTATGAACTCCTTTTGAATTTGATAGCAGCAACACTTCTCAAAAAAGTTGAGACATTTCAGCGAATTGCTGACATAGTTATTTTTTCCAAAGGGTGTGCAAGCAAATATTTAGTTGAGGGTTCCAATAATTTTGTCCAAAGTTTTTGAATTTTGTGAAATGATGTAAAATTTGTCTTTTTCTCTGTTTTTTTGTGTTGATCCAATGCACATAAAAGGAATAAACAGGTGTATATCAAAATATTTGTAATTGCAATAGTCTTCAATGCTTTTTTGGAAAACAATTCAAGGGTGTGTCAATTACAACAGTATGGCTTTGAAGTAGAAGAGTCTGGGTGGGAATTGGCCTGCAGTCCAGACTTTTCAACAATTGAAAAGATTTGCTGCACCATGAAAAACTAAAAGACCCAGAACAGCAAGCGTCATAAATCAGACACGATTTACTCAGTTCCCAGTTGTTTATGGACTGTTAAAAGAAGAGAAGGAAGAAAGATGCACAGGGATAAATTTGGCCATATCCCATTTTTTCTGGGATGTGTTACTGCTATAATTTTTATTTTTAAAAAAATATATGTTTTCTATGTTCTATTGTGAGTAAAATTTGTTTTTTATTTTTTAAACATTTTTCATAGCAACCCAACTTTTTTTGAATTGGGACTGTAGACTCCACTACATATTATTGAAAGTCACATTTTTATGATTTTGCATAGAAATTAGATTAAACTTCTTGCTCATGATTATTTAACATTCCTGTCTTACTTAGAGTTTACCTAATAAAACTTAACAAATAGCAACATTTATAATAGCTCAAAGATAAACATTATGCATGCATATTAACCTATTTTTAAACATTTCTTTATAAACTGTGAAAAAATTGGCTGAACACTTTTGCATATGTGCACTTTTAGTACCGAAATGTAGGCCATCATGTTATCATCTTATCATCTGCTGGTCAGTGCAGAATTAGAGAGCGATGAATACAACCCAATATTGGTTCTATAGTCATAATAAGTGTAAAATCTGATGTAGATTTTAGTAGTATTTTCTAGAACCATTTGTCAGAGTCAAGAATTTTTATTTTACTATTACTACGTGTAGGACAACATGGACCTTTGCAGCAAGTGCACATAAGGCTAAACTGAAATGATAATTCATTTAAACTAAAAAACAAATGGTCTTACTGTTACTGTATAACTGCTTTAAATTGTGTTTATATCAAATTCTACCTACATTTGCTTAGATGACAAAGTTGAAGTATCATATTGAGTTGAAATAAATATTTTTAAAAAAATACTGAATACAATGGAAGACATTTTTTTTGATCCGTTGCTGATTGTGTAAGTTTGCCCACTGACAAAGAAATGCACAGTGTATGATTCTAATGTGAGAGATATCAAAAAGAAAATCCAGAAAATTACATTATAACTTCATTTGCATTTCATTGAGTGAAATAAGTATTAGATCCCCTACCAGCCATTAATTAAGAGTTCTGGTTTCCACAGTTTCTATATTCAGATTCCTTTATTAATTTTGTGCTTTCTACAAGTGTTTGTTTAGATTAAAATAAAACTACAAAAATCACTGCAAGACTTGAAGGGCCATTGAAAGGCATCAAATTCAATTAGTTTTTATGCTCAAAATATAACCGGTTAGTCAGTCAACCCATTAAGTCCTTTGTTTACACTTTTGTTAGTTCAAAAGAAATATTGGCATTTTAATGGCACAGGCAATTTAGGAGATTTTATTTTTTGATTTCTGCTATGTATTGATTTAAGATAGTGAGGTAGACAAAAAACAATAAACCTGTGCAATTGTTTTTCTAAAATGTTAAATTCATAAATTACATAGAAATTTAGCAGACAAATCTCAGGTCATTGAGCCCTCAGGTCATTGAGATTTTGGGGAACAGAGTTATGAGCCTCAACACGGTGACTCAGCTGTTCCCATAGGTTTCAGGTCTGGAGAAGGTGAATCACTTAGATTCTCCTAATTTCAACTCGTCACCCACATTAAAGACGCCTGTCTCAACTAGTCACCAGTTTAAAAGACACCTGTCCACAGACTCAATCAATCAGACTCCAACTTCTCCACCATGGGCAAGACCAAAGAGCTGTCTAAGGATGATGATTCAGAGAGAGAGCTTGGAAGAAGGTTCTGTGGTCAAAACCGCGTTTTTTGGCCTCAATTCAATGCAGTGTTTGGAGGAAGGCAAATGCTGACTATGACCCCAAGAACATCATCTCCACTGTTGAGCATGGAGGTGGAAACATTATGCTTTGGGGGTGTCTATCTGCTAAGGACACAGGACAATCTCACTGCATCGATGGGAGGATAGACGGAGCCATGTATCATAAAATCTTCAGTGGCAACCTCCTTCCCTCTGCCAGGACTCTGAAAATGGGTGGTGGATGGTTCTTCCAGCACAACAATGACCCAAAGCAAACAGCCAAAGGAACAAATGAGTGGCTCAAGAAGAAGCGCATTAAGGTCATGGAGTGGCTTATCCGGTCTCCAGACCTTAATCCCATAGAAAACATGTGGAGGGAGATTAAGCTTCGAGTTGCCAATCGACAGCCTCGAAACCTTAATGATTTAGAGCTGATCTGTATTGAAGAGTGGACCAACATTCCTCCTGCTATATGCGCAAACCTGGTCATAAATTACAAAAAACGTCTGACCTCTGTGCTGCCAACAAGGGTTTTACCACCAAAAACTAAGTCTTGTTTTTCTAGAAGATCAAATAATTATTTCACTCAATAAAATGCAAATCAATCAGTGGGCAAACTTACAAAACGAGTGAGGAGTCAAATAATGATTCCTCCACATTATGGTAAGAAGCTGTGGAACCCCATTTGAATATGGCACAAAGTTGTGAAAATGGAAAACAGGATGCATAACATGTCTGATTTATTTAGTTATGATTTTCAAGTACAGAATCTTCTAAATGCCTTAAACTGAATTTTAATGCGTCTCATTCAAGTTCCTTTTTGGGTCTTTTCTCAGTAATGTTTGTAAAAGGACACTAACGTCTACAAGAGTGAATTTTCACTTACCACAATCATACATGCGGTTCAGTCTCTCCAGATCGATGGCACTGAAATCTAGGCGCTGTCCAATGATTTCATTGAAAGCAGGAATGGCTGTGGTGATTGTTGGGATGTCAGGGTTTACGTTGAAGGAGAGTGGCCTGTAGTGCATGATTGACTCATAATCGTAAGGAGTATTTAGATCAGTGACAAAGTCGTCAGCGTATTTGTTGAAGTTGTGCTCCTTTCCTAAGAAATTTAATTGTAGAAATCAGTATCTTATACAAAACACACACAACAAACGATGTAAAAGGATATACAATGGTCCTCGAGTTACATGCGTGGCACTTGAAATACAATGATTTGCTGCCTTTAAAAAAATATGCGCATATTTACTATTATATATAGTAGTAGAATGCAGTCGAATGCTTACTAAATGTTTTACGGTAAAACTGAACTGCGTGCAGAGCTGTACTGTGCTAATTTCATGTGCACTGTTTATTGCTCAGATGTTTGTTTTATTCATCGTTAGTGTTGAATAAGAGTTGATGTGGATCGGTTGGTGAGATGGGGGGTTAATAATGCACTGTGCTAAGGCACCGTTAGTGTCTCAATGTGTTTACTGCTCTTGTGGTACTTGGTTTCATCCAAAGTATGCTGAACTTTTCCCACTGTCACTCACATGCACAATAACTCTATCACAACACAGAAAATAATATTATCACTTGCTAGTTCCTCAGAAACATCAATGTGCAATAACTACTCACTACCAGCCTGGACATAAGGTGAAATAGCATTGCTGCTAGTGCCTTATTATTCATTCTATTTATCCTGTTTTATTGTTTTCATTAAAATTATAGTTTTTATTCCAGTTCCCATTCTACGTATTTCACCCTAGTTATGCCTTACCCTTATATTTTTATCTTACTTAGGTACTCTTGCGCTTTGCTCACTCTACATTATTTAATCACTGCATAAGCAATTTCCTCTGGGACAATAAAGTTTTTCTGATTCTGATTCTAATTAAAAAGAACATTTCTATATGGAGCAATGTTTCCTAAATGCTTTGGTGTTCGCTACTGTACTGTATATGCGAGCTGCTCGTTCATGCATGTTGCCAGCTGTTAATAAAGCACAGGTCGATAAAACTTCCGCAGCAGCATCACATACATGAGTTCCCGCTTCCGTCAAAATTTGTGTTACATCACATTTGGAGGAACCGGGCCCCCAGGTAACTCGAGGAACCCTGTATAATGTGCAATCTTTTCTTATATTTGAACTGGTAATGGCCTACCAAAATACATGTGATTTTTTTTTTTTTAAATAAAAGTACTACAAAGTTGTTCTAGTAGAACCCCTTTTAGTTCCCTGAAGAACTTTTAAGTGGATGTTTCACTGTGTTAAGAACCTTAAAAAACCTAAAAGTTTAAAGAGTCCACAAATTCTTAAAAGAACTGTGATAGAACTATGATATGTGAAGGTACTTTACACCATTAAGACAGTTTTTCCACTCACATCTTTTTAGGGAACTAAAATAGTTCTACTGTAGCATCGTTCAAAGAAGGTGATTTTGGACTAAAGAAACTTTTTCATAAAGTTCTCCAGTTGGTAGTTCCTTTAAATTTAGTCCCTAGAACTGTTTGGTACAAAAACGCCTTATGAATGATTTATTTCAATAAATATAAGTAACAAGACCTACCTGGAAGAATTTGGTCCCACCAGATTTTAACATAATCATCCCGGTCTGAGCGTGACTGCTCATGGTAGAAGCCAAGAGCATGAAGGAGTTCATGCTCCACAATGGCCTTCGTGTCACATCTTTCTCCAATGGAGACATTCTGCCCTGTCTGCAGATCTCCAACAAATGACCAGCAGCTGTTATGGAGGAATAAAAAGTAGGAATATTTTTCTATTCTATTGAATTCCAGCCCATGTAAGTTCTTTTGTGGTTTGTTAACCAACCAAAATATAATTGTATTCAAATTTTAATTCTACTAATATACCTCAGTCTAGTTTGTTAGTCTGATTTCATTCCTAAAAACTATTTGGAACATTGCTTGGACATGTTTCTTCAAGCTTACCCATCCAACTTGGTGAAAGAAATATAAGTACTTTCTCCTTCATAGGGCTTGAAGTCCACACAGGATTTCAGACGGTACTTTTCAAATGCTTGAAGGATAACACCTTTTGCATTAAGATCTAAAGGATAAAAAATATCAATTAAAAAAAAGAAGAATTCTAAAACTATATGATCATTTGAGGTAATTGATTAACAAAAAAACCTACCTAAAGAATCAGTAAGTATGTAAGGAATGGGAAACTTCCATCTTTTTGTTTCATCCACAATTGCATTTCTTCTTGGCTAGAAAGTAAACAATTTGCATAGAAATTGTTTTCAAATTCAAATTCAAATTTTATTTGTCACATCAGTTTTATACTGATATACCTGTACATCACTTTGTAAAAGTCTTCAGAAGCCATGAAAACTATTTTAAAGTATTTATCTTTGTATTTTAACCATGAACAAAAACTATATAATATTTAAACCAATAACATTGATGATACAATTCTTGTATTTCCTGGTTAAAATGTCAGCATGTTTAGAATAGAAACTTAATTGGATTTTTTTTTCAGATGGTCTAAGGGTTTGTCATATATAAGATCTTAAATAATATGAAACATAAGTCCTTTTGGGAATTTTATTGTATATAAAAGGTCACCTACGTCTCCAGCAATATCTCCCTCAAACAAATCTCTCCGGGATTCTGAAAAATAGTGAAAAAATTTAGAACAACTGTTAGTAGAAAGCACACACTTTATAATTTCATTTGTTTATCCCTCGTTACATTTTACAGTTTATTTTATATTTTTAAACCTGGATAGGTCTAATAAATCCTGAATTGACAGTATCTATACTGTATTCTGTTTTTCCAAACTGGTCCTCAAAGTGAATTTCAGCCATTGGATTCGACTAAAATATTCTTTTTAAAGCAAGACACTCACCTAAATTTATTTCAAGTATGTCCTCCCGCAATTCCCCAGCATCAGCATCTCCACCTATTCATTCCAAAACACCAGTCACTGTTATAAGAATGACTGCAGACTAAATGATATAATTCTGATATAATTGGTCAAAAATTACCATATTCTGCAGGAAGAGCATGTAGCTAAGAGTAGATGACAAAGAAAAAAATATTTTTATCGAAAGAAATATTCACACAATCATCCTCGGTTCAGCAGAGTAATCTTTTATTAATTTATAGACAAACAAAAAGTTATTATAAAGTCTATTGCGGTGTCTGCACAGTATGTCCAAACACCTTTTAACATATGACATGCATTCAAATGATTAATACATTTTATACTACCATTCCTAAAATTTCAAAAGCACCGAAATACCTTTAATGTGAGCAGAATAGTCAAAAAGATGATTTTCCATGAGAAATCCATGTTAACTTGAGGAGGAGAACACATGTGTTGCAATGGCAGGTCTGAGAAGCACTTTGTACTTAGAATTATGGAGACCCATCATCTGTGCTCCACACACCAGGTTACACCACATGCTTTATGGTGTTGTGGTGTTATCTCTCAAGGTTGTTCAATAGCTTATCATATCGATATCTGATTCAAATCTGGATTTATAATGTGGTCGAAGCTCATACAGTTTACAATCTGAAGAAGCAAGGTAGCGAAGGGTGGAAGCTTTTTGTGAAACACACCACAGTTTGGAGATTTGCTTGAAAAGTTGAGTCATTTAGGCAAAAATAGTTTTCTTGTGCTCAAACAAAATGGGGTGAATCATTCCAAAGTCCATCATTCTCCAGACAAGTAGCTTCCTCAGTTTTATCAGGCCAGTGGGTTCAAATCTGAAAAAAAAATAAAGATAAACACTAAATGAGATTTATTTAAGACTTTTGGTGATATTTATGACTGTCTTAAAATGGTCTTTAGAGAAACAATGCACTTAACATACACAGAACCAGTTAAACATTGGTGTTATGAATTGTTATGGTTGCGTCATACTCAACTTTGCAAAAATTTGTGGTTACGTCACTGGCTTAAAAATATTAATGTGTGTATTTACTGTCATATACAGTAGTAGAATGTAGTCAAATACAACTAAATGTTACTAAATGTTACTAAATAGTAATACGCGAGCATCACAAGATGAGCTCATGCATTGTGTGAGCCTGCTGCTTGCAGGGACGGGGATTTCCGCTGTTATTGCTGGGATGTTTGTGTTTTATTCAGTGTTACTGTTGAATAAGTGTTGATGTGGATTGGTGTGTGAGATGGGGGGTTAATAGTGCAGTGTGTGTGGATTGGTGGGTGAGATGGGGGGTAATAGTGCAGTGTGTGTGTGGATTGGTGTGTGAGATGGGGGTTGATAGTGCAGTGTGTGTGGATTGGTGGGTGAGCCGGGGGGTCATTATTGCAGTGCATGTG
>JBBIGC010000152.1:11859034-11900535 GCA_037576955.1 Lepidarchus adonis | reverse complement strand
TGTGTGTGTGTGTGTGTGTGTGTGTGTGTGTGTGTGTGTGTGTGTGTGTGTGTGTGTGTGTGTGTGTGTGTACATTTCGAGCTGCCGCTGCCATGAATGCAACCATTATTTAAGAAGAGAAAGTGCTTGTGACACCTCTGTTAGACGGCGAGGCGGCATCTCCTCCACTCTTCTCACATGAACACCCTCTGACACCGCAATCAACACTGTCCCCATTTCAGGGGTGCTATGCTACATAATTACTATGCCCACTCACTGACTGGCCCAGGGGGACACCCTGCTCATCGGTACACACCTGGACAGTGGAAGGCGGACATGAAGGAGCCTCATTAAAGTGATTTGCTCCAAGGGGTGACGCTGCAGGCATGCAGTAACACTGCTTCTGCTGATGGGTGTGGGGTGGGTGTGGGTTGGAGTGGGCATGGGGGTGGGGGGCAGTGCCTGCAGCTTTCAGTCACTCCGTTTCTAACTGCGGACAATGAGTAACAACACACAGGCTCGTAACTCAGAAAGAGCAAAGTCTGACCACATCACATTGGCCAAGGATGATTCTTTTGCTCTGTTTGGGCTCTTGTGATGCTGTTTGTCTCAGAGATTCAGGAGTCTGATTTTGATCTTATTTCAGACCTTGGGAACAGGTAGAATCCAGTCCCAGAAAAGAAAGACATTCAGCTTCAGGGAAATCTGTACTGCCGCCATCTCTAAAGGATTTTCAAAGCACCCAAGAGAAGTTTCGAACCCCTTGAACCTTTGATTTGACTTGAGGGGCAATGATTATATCCTAAGATGCATTTAATGTTTTATCACAACCTTATGGTGAAAAGCTGGGGTTAGCATGACCAATGCTAGAGCAGCCGTCTGTCCAAGATCCATGTTTGCAAGTGTTTAAGACTCACTGTGTTTACTCACTTGTGTTACGTGTGCATGAAGCTGATATAAAGATATCAAGAATGAGAAGTCAAGGCCATGACAAAATAAAATGGAATTAGGAACTAACCAGGCTGCAAGAGACTGTACTTTGGGTTGTTCGTGAAAAGTGAGCTGGGAAATAGGGCACATGCCTGGGAACCAGTGGCTCTGTGGTGCAGGGCAGGCATTGCCGTATGGAAGGATGCTGGGAAAGCAAAATGCAGTGTTCTGCCAGGCTGCTGTCCCATAGGACACTTTGACAGTGAAAAACTCAGAGGCGGCCGGGTCTCTTCCTGTTGCGGGGGTCAGGCCCCCTTCCACAACTTCCCACAAAATCGGCTCAGCAGGCAGGTTAAAATTAGGGTCCCTAGCTGAACTCAAGCCCCCCCTTCTCTCCCCTCCCAAAAAAACCAGTTCTGCCCTGAGAACCAGAATGTACAACGAAATAGGATTTTCACACAGTAACTCTTCTTTGCCAGAGTGAGATGCTATCCATTTTCTTTTGGCCTCTCAGCCATGGAGGCGGAGGATGAGAGGGCTTTCGTGGAAGTGGAGCTGAGCACTGAACTTTCTCTGAACTCTCCAGCCCGCTCTCCGACTCGCACTTTATTATGTCGCAAATTTCATTTTAAAAGCTGAATCACACTGCAATTCCTCGCAGAAGCAATTAAAACGCAGCAGGGGCAACCTGTTGGAGATCTCTTCCCTGTCGTCTGTTCAGACGGCCAGATGCGAGCAGAGGCCACCTGAGGGTTAGAACAATGTTTACTCTCCTTTTGTTGTCCTCTTCTGATCACGCTATCTTAAGTTAGTCATAGAAAATTGTTTACAGGTATACAGACTCCTTAGTAAAATGACTGGCTGGGAAAGATATTATTGAGGTAGTAAGCAATGTACAGCACACCTGATGGATATATCCCAAGATAAAGTGCTCAAAGTAGCAAAAGCCTGCTTTAGACCACTATCCTGGTGTCTCATAACAACACTCACCCATGCCTGGGAGTAAGGGGCTTCTGCAGGAGCTCCAGGCTGTTAATTCAAACAAGTGCATGCACTAATGCACCCAAACGTTCCCAAATAAAGTGAGTGTTCACCCACAAGTGTGGAGGCTTCTCTTTGAGGCTCCTGGCATAAGTGCTATTGACCCAGGGTGGCCAGGGGCCACTGCTGATCTTCCAGTAAGAAGGTGTGTGAAGGATCGATGGGTGTGAGGCCAGTCAGCGTTTGTGTGTTTAGACAGGCCTGAGGAGCTAATGGCTGCTGGAGCTCGGACTCATAGGCCTAATGGAGACAGATGGCTCCAGCCCTCGTTAGAGCACACCCAGTGGGCTGGCATTCCGTGTTAATGTACTGCCTTCCATGTGAAGGTGTGGTGTTTCTCAGACACGAAAGAGTAGCGATAGCTTTGCAACACCCGGAAAGTGCATTGTGTGTTGTTTCCTGTATTAATGGCTATAAGTAGAAATGATTAATGTCATTAGAAATTACTCATGAAGTTATGACGGAATAGTGTTGCTAGACATCATAACATGATAGTGCTAAGTGATGTTTGATTTGAAAAACAGAGCCAACATGGGTGATTTCAATAGATCAGTATATAAGGCCTTGTTTAAGTTTATAAGTTGTTTTTCCCCATATTAAACATACAGTTATTTTGGCTGTTTTAAGAGATTAACAATCAGTGTTTACATTTGCAGTATCTCACAACAGTGAGTACACCCCTCACATTTTTGTAAACATTGTCTTTTCATGGGACAACACTGAAGATATGATACTTTGATAAAATGTAAATTAGTCAGTGTACAGCTTGTATAACAGTGTAAATTTGCTGTCCCCTCAAACAAACTCAACACACAACCATTAATTTCCCTCTCCAGTGTCATGTGACTTGTTAGTGTTACAAAGTCTCAGGTGTGAATGGGGAGCAGGTGTGTGGAATTTGGTGTTATCGCTCTCACACACTCTCATATGGGTCACTGGAAGTTCAACATGGCACCTCATTGCAAAGAACTCTGCTCTACATAAAGTTGGCCTAGGCTATAAGAAGATTGCCAGAACCAGAACATGGTGGCCAAGACCATACAGCGGTTTAACAGGACAGATTCTACTCAGAACAGGCCTCACCATGTTCGACCAAAGAAGTTGAGTGGACATACTCAGTGTCATATCCAGAGGTAAGTTGAGTGGAGGTTGTTTTTTGATGATGCACAAGAAAGCCCGGTTTGCTGAAGACAAGGAGAGTAAATACGTTAATTGCTGGAACCATGTCCTGCGGTCAAGTGTGTCTGGCCTACACTTAAGCATGGTGGTGGGAGTGTCATGCTTTAGGGCTGCAAGAGTTCTGCCAGCACTGGAGAGCTACAGTTCATTGAGGGGGAACTTCGAATGCCAACATGTATGTGTGACATACTGAAGATGCAGGACAGTATTCCAACATGATAACGACCCCAAATGCACTTCCAAGATAAACATTGCCTTGCTAAAGAACATGAGGGTAAAGGTACTGGATTGCCCAAGCATTGTCTCCAGACCTAATCCCTATTGAGCATCTGTGGGGCATCCTCAAACTGAAGGTGGATGAGCGCAAAATATCTATAATCCATCAGCTCTGTGGTATTGTCATGGAGGAGTGGAAGAGTGAATTCCATGCCCAAGTACTGGTGATCTCCATACCCAAGTGCTGGAAAATAATGGTGGCCACACAAAATATTGACACACTGGGCACAATTTGGACATTTTCTCACGTTTGTTGCCAGTGATTTAGACATTAATGGCTGTGTGTTGAGTTATTTTGAGGGGACAGCAAATTTTCACTGTTATACAAGCTGTACACTGACTACTTTACATTGTATCAAAGTGTCATATCTTCAGTGTTGTCCCATGAGCAAAAATGTGAAGGGTGTACTGTATGTGGTGTCTGCAATGGCAGAATTCAATAAGCAGATATTCGCTAGGAACTTGCTTAGGCTGCTTTGTGAAAAACAATGCTCTAAAATTGTATTTAATTCCTCTATTTTTTTAAGGCGTGGCACAGAAACAATTATTATGACACCCATAATAAAGTATTCATGTGATATTGAAGTGTTTCTTTCCATTTTACAGTATTTTCCCATGCTCTCTTGTGGCAGCTGAGGCTTACAGGGTTGGGCCCCACTGAATGGCGCTGCCTGTATTAAGATGTCCGTGCATATTCTGATGAATGAGCCCTGCCCTATCAGAGAGTGTCAAAGTCCACAAAAGGACAAGCAGAAAGCACACTCTTCTCACATTTATCAAGCTATATTTCACATATCTCCTCAAGACTGATGGCCAGAGCCAACTGTCAGCGGACGATTTGTGTCTCATCTTCCCCTTTCATGTGGGAGTGGCAAAAATCAGCACAGTAAGAATGTATTTGTGTGAAACGGATGTACATCACACAGTGGCATAGTTTCTCTAAATCTTGTCTGTGCTAGTGTGTCTGGATCCATGCTTTATAAGATACCTTTGTACAGGCACATCTTCCAGAAGAAAAATGTGATTTGTCATTGATTGTTATAGACTTTAAAGAGCCCATATTATGGAAAACTGCATTTTATTTGCTATTTTTAAGAAAGGACTTTAATGTAACCCATTAACACTGCACCTCCATACATATGGAATTCAACTGTAAAAATGCTGAATTAATTCTTTTGTCATGTCACAAAAAGTACTTTTTGTATACAGGGCAAAATGTCATTTACATATATCAGTCTTAAAGGTACAGTAACAAGATTAGCCTGTTTAATTCTCAGAGATAAAGAGATGGTAAAAAATGGTCATTTGGTAAATGGCATTTTCAAACGTAATAGTTCAAAATATAGAATACACATAGAATTAACATTACAAATGTTTATAAGTATCTATTGTTAAATACTTCTATTTGAAGTTATCCCGGGATATTCCGTTGCTACATCCAGATGCCAAACATACCACTCCATTCAGGCTTTACACATTTTTATTGTAGTTTTTGTTTTATTTTATGTACCTGCAACATTGGGTCTGGTTACTTATTACAGTAAAACGCTACTGTCCACAGACCAATCCGCGACCCCTTTGGACACTTTCTCTGTGTTCTGCGTGGACAGAACGCCAGAGTCTGGCAAGACCAGGGGCGGAAGAGTCTGTCTCCAGCTACTGCTTGCCTCATCTGGAATATTTGAGCATTAATTGTCACCTGTTCTACCTGCCTCATGAGTTCACTGCAGTCATTTCCATGGAGGTCTACATCCCACCCCAGGCAATCCCAGTATGGCTTTGTGTATGACTCCATGATGTGCTGATCTTTGCAGCACGCCATTCAAGCATGGCTGCCCCAAAGCTAGCTTTTGGGAAGTCTGACCACAATGCTATTTTCCTCATACTAGAATATAAACAAAGCTTTCATCGTGAAGCTCCGGTCATGAGGGAGGTGCAGCATTGGTCTGCCCAGTCAGAGGCTATGCTGCAGGACACACTTGATAACGTGAAAGTTATTATTATCTGTCATTGTGAACGCATCACAGCACACCACAACGAAATGTGTCCTCTGCATTTTACCCATCACACGTGCACACATCACACGTGCTGGACTGGACAGCATCTCCAAATGCCTGTTGCTGTACTGCGCTGACCGACTATTAGGTGTGTTGACCACCATCTTTAAAGAGTCCCTGGCACAGTCTGTGGTCCCCACATGCGTTACATGGTCCACCATTGTCTCCATCCCGAAAATCAACAAGGCCTCATGCCTGAACCACTACAGGCCTAACATCTCTAGTCATGAAGGTGTTCGAGAGGCTGCCAAAGTCCATCATCTCCTCCTCTACCCCCAGCAAATTCATCCCCCTGCAGTTAGCCAATTGCCCCAACAGATCAACAGAGGATGCCATCACCCACGTCCTTCACTCCACCCTCAGCCACATGGACAAGAAGCAAGGTAATTATGTGAGAGTGTTGTTTGTGGACCACAGATCAACATTTAACCCGATAGTTCCCAGAATACTGTTAACTAAGGTGATAGGCTTGTGGCTCAACAGCAGTCTGTGCAGGTGGATGTTTGACTGCCTCACTGGCAGATCACAGGTGGTGAGAGTTGGCAACTGCACTTCCAGCAGCATCATCACCAACACAGGAGCTCCTCAAGGGTGTGTGCTCAGTCCTCTGCTGTGCTGCTTCTGTACCCATGACTGTGTGGCCATCCATATCACTAACATCATAGTCAAGTTTGCAGACAACAGTGGTGCTGGGCCTCATCTCAAACAACGATGAGATGGCATACATGGCAGAGGTAGAGAACCTGGCATCATGGTGTCATGACAACAGCCTCCAGCTGAATGTCAGCAAGACCAAGGAGCTGGTGGTGAACTTCAGCAGGAGACAACAGCGCAACTACAAGCCCCTGAACATCAGCGGGACTCTTATTTAGAGGGTGAACCCGTTCAAATACATGGGTGTTTACAACTCAGAAGACACATCCACGTTCAGACAAAAAGATCAAAGCAGCGCTTGTACCACCTGAGACAACTGAGGAAGTTTGGGGTCTCTTCAAAGATCCTAAAGGCTTTCTACACGGATGCTGTGGGGAATGTCCTGACCCAGAACATCATGTGCTGGTAAGGAACTGCTGCATTCAGGACCTTGCAGAGCGCTGCTGTAGGTCATCTCTGCCAACTCTGCAGGACATTTACACAAAGAGATGTAGGACCCGGGCCATCAGGATTTTCACTAACTCCTTACACCCAATTAACAGTCTGTTTCATTTGCTGAAATCGGGCAAGAGGCTAAAGAATATAATGGCAAGGACTGAGAGACACAAGGAGTTTCCTCAGGCCATTAGACTTCTGCCACACACACTGAACACCTTAACGTCTGAATGTACATGATGTCTGTGCACTTCATTTTTCTACATACCCTAACGCTGGGCATTGCACACCTGCAGTTTTTCTTTACATATCTGTATCTGTGATGCCCCTCCTCTTACACTTCTCTTTATTATTTTCATGTGAAGACATTAGGACACCCTATTAAAGTCTGTATGTTTTTGTAACATTCTTGGACATGTGGATATTTAATCTCAATATAAACAATATGGAGATTCAAGTAATACAACTAAACAATTAAAACTGAAAAAATATTTTTTGAAATATGCAATTTCTGGTGAGGAATATTTAGGACACCCCCGCCTGGGGGGGACACAGCTGTATCACATCAGATGCACATGATTAGAGCATTATTACTCAGCAATTTGAAGATGATTTGCCCTATTTCAACCTTCTGACTTTTGAGGTGAGAGTGAAAACAATGTTGAGATCAAAAGAGCTGTCTGAGGCCTTCAGAAAGAAGATTGTAGCAGCTGATAAGTCTGGTAAGGGTTTTGAAAAGATCTCAAAGGGATTTGCAATCAGCCATTCCAAAGTCTGGAAAATATTCTACAAGTGTAGGACTTCTAAAACAACTGCCAACATGCCCAGGTCTGGCCGTCCAAGCAAGTTCACTTCAAGAGCAGGCCGTAAGATGCTAAAGAAATTTCCAAAAACCCTAAAATGTCATCAAGGGACCTACAGCAGGCTCTTTCTGCTGATGTGAAAGTGCATGCCTTTACATTCAGAAAGAGACTACACAACTTTAACTTGCATGACAGGTGTAGAAGGAGGAAGACTTTGCTCTCTAAGAGAAACATCAAGGCTGAACTGAAGTTTGCCAGAGGAAAATAGGCAAAGACCAGGACTTCTGGAATAATGTTCTTTGGACAGATTAATCTAAAAATGAATTGAACAGAGAACATTTCTGGTGTAAACCAAATACAGCATTCCAGGAAAAGAATCTCATACCATCTATGAAGCACGGAGGTGGAAGTGTCATGGTTTGAGGATGCTTTGCTGTAGCAGGACCTGGCCAGCTTACAATCATAAAATCCACCATGAATTCTACCATGTGTCAGAGGGTGCCTGAGGAACTGAATCCTGCAACACAACAATGACCCAAAATATACCAATAAATCCACCATCGTCTGGCTGAAAACTAAGAAATGGAGAGTCATGGAGTGGTTGAGTCAAAGCCCTGATGTTAATACAAGATTAGACATTGATATATGAACATTTCTTAATGAAGAACTGAATTTAATGGGGTGTCCAAACTGGAAAGGGGGTCCTCAAGCTACGTAGCACTCGACATACAGCGATTCATGGTTACGTTGCTAGCTCCTTAAAAAAAAGAACTTTTGCGCTTCAAGTTGTTGTGGGATTTTGTGTGTTTCATGGGGAGCAATGCATTGTGGTATCCTTCCATTACAGAAAGAAAAACCCACAATAGTCACTGAAATAACTTGAAACTGACACTTTCTCCTGTGTTTATATACTGTGTGGTGCAGGAAAGTAGGTGGGTAGTACGGATGGAAAAGAAGTGGAAAGAGAGTTGTTTTCTGGGAGTATGAGAGCAGGAGTTGGCAGCACATATACAGTAGAATGCAGCTGAACACCTACTAAATGCTTTATGGTAATACAGAGAAAGAGACAGGTGTTAGCTGTATGGATTCTATGTTGTGCTTCCATGTCGTTGTTGGATTTGCCGTGTTTCATGAGGAGCAATGCATTGTGGTCTATGTAGTGTCTGGTGCAGGGTAATACCGGCGGAGAAGCGATGGAAAGAGTTGCTTTCTAGGAGTAGCGGCGAGAGGCAGTTGGCAGCACATATACAGAAGTAGAATGCAGTTGAAAGCGTACTAAATGGGGGACATAAAAAAACATACTTGGTTCCCTAAAAAACATTGAAATTAAAGGTGTTGGATAAAAACTAAAACTGTACATTATAAATAAAATTACTTTTCTCGATAAAGGTTCTCTCATGCACAAATGGTTCTTTAGGGGGCAAAAATTCTTCTACGGCATCACCCAAAGATCCCCTTGAGTCACTTTTTATTAGGGTAGTGACATAGTGATGCTTTTGCTATATGCTTATGGTTTAGCCTTCTCTGTTTAGTTAGGTAAACTAAAATGTCAGCTTGTATGAAATATTTGTCTACACTGCTGGGACAAAATGTGTGCTCACATACAGTACTAGCAGAACACTGAGCGTCCTTACAGAGATGTTTATGTATGTGTGTGGGAGCGATAGAGAGATATAGAGACACATGCAAACATGAACAGTGCTCTGTTCTCCCACTGTCATCCTCATCTGTGCATGATTACACGAAACAAATACTGGATGTATTCCGCACTCAGACTGCATGACCGTGCGTGTGTGCGTGTGTGTGTGTGTGTGTGTAAAGCATTGTTTTTTCTGGCGTTGTGGCAGACTGTAGGGCGGACAGGGGGATTGTATGTGTGTGTGTGTGTGTGTGTGTGTGTGTGTGTGTGTGTGTGTGTGTGTACATATGTATGTCTTCATTTTCACATATGTTGGATATACTTTTTTCTCAAAGGGTTTGTAATAACCAAGCATGGCAAATAAAGAAAATGATAAAAATATAAAAAATATTATAATAATACTAATAAGTATAATAATTTAAGCAATAAATCAATCAATCAATCTATTATTATTATTATTATTATTATTATTATTATTATCATTATTATTATTAATTAATTAATTAATTATTATTAATAATAATAATAATGTCATCATCATTATCATCAGGTTATATGTAACTATATATGTATAAGGTTTCTACTTATATTATATTGTCTATATTTTATTTTTATTTATTCTATAAATTTTATTCACCTGACAAGTACTATAATTCTTTGTATAGTGTTGTGTATATACTATTCCTCTGTGGATTTTTTTCTTTTTCTTTGCTGAAGTGAGCATATTTAAGACGAAAGAATTTCCCTCGGGATAAATAAAGTTCTTCTTGTTTTATCTTAAAGCGTCATGAGCGGTGGTTGTTCCGTTGGAGTGGTTAGTGATGAGTTCAGCCGTTAGGGGGCACTGTTGTACACTTTAAACTTGTACTGCTCCAGTCAGTGACGAGACCGGAAGTAATGCAGCGCTCGTGCAGGGTAACGTTAGCGCCCTGGTGGAGTTGTTATGGAACTGGTTGTGTAGGAAGTTTCACGGTGACTGCTTTTGGTGGACTTGTACAGGTGTCACTGTTCAAGAAGATACATGAGTGGTCGCTTTTAGCGTCAGGTAAGACTCTTGTTAGACTTAAGGCAGGTTGTCAGGGGTTGGCTAGCTGTGTAAAGAGACAACAAATTTTCATACGTTTAATGCAGAGGAAGGGCTCATTAGAAAGTGTAACACTGACATGTTTTCGTCACTAGCTGCCCGGATTTCCACAGTCAGAAAGTTAAAGTTTCACACGAGTGTCCGGGGGTCTGTCTGTCTGTCTGATGACACGCTGTTTTGGTACCTGTAAGACAGTGTTCGAGATCACTGAACTCAAGTCAGTTGGTAAATAACTAGGACTTGTATGCACAATGCGGCCGTAAGTTACAGGACTGATCTTAGATCAGATTTCGCGGTATTTTCTGTAATGGGGAACTAAAAAGAAAAACATTTGATTTGTTTTATTTGATTTTTATTTTTTTGCAAACGTCATTTTTCACATACAGATAAAATATAAAATGTAATCACATGAAACAAACTGGTTCACGTGCCACTTTTTGTCACGTGACCACACATTATTCACATGATGCTGCGTGCGGTGACTTGTCAACAGGTGCGGTTGTTGACACTTCCCCTGTGCGCTTTTTCTTTGGGAGAATGTGCTGGATGTGCTTAACTAAGAGACCGTGTAGCAGTGTTTCCTGAGTGATGGTCCATGTGTGTGTGACAGGGTTGAAGTACAAGTGGGGCCAACTGACGTCGTCTGCTGCAATGGGGAATTCCAGCTGCCACAACAACCTGGGAATACCTCCGGGGAAAGGGCCACATCAAGTGGGATGCGCAGATCTGATGGTGGGCCACACAGCGCAGGTCAGGCCGCAGTTGATCAGTGTATAATTCATTCGTAGTTCGTAGTGTGTGTAAAAGGAACTGACTGTATGAAACCAGTGAACTGTGAAACAGACCCAATTTCGTGATTTGAACATTATTGTCTCAACTACTGTGAGCTTTGACCTTTGAATGAATACAGCGGGTAAGGTTGTTAGTGCTTCCCATTATTACTCACTGAGTGGGCGCTTGCTCTTTTATGCCTCCTCACACGTGGAACATCAGCTTTTTTTAACCAGATGTCCATCAATTCGCAGGGAACGTTCTTCAGATTATATTATCCATGCCAAGCCTCCCAGGGTTCCGAAAAGCCAGACTGGATCCCGTGCAGAGAATACTTCAACGGCCTTGCGGACTTCATGAAAATCAACAGAGCGCTGAGCGAACGAATTTTTAACTACCTCTTTGGTAAACGTATTCAAGATTCAACCATACAACAGTATACGCAGTACACAGTGTATTGAAATGCAAAGTGTAAGGTAAAAAATATGTACAAATAATACACTTAAATACACTAAAAAAGTAAATAAACTCAAATAAAAACTACTTATACATATATTAAAATATATTGATCTGTAGTATAAGATATTTACGTGTAAACTAGCCTGATATTGCTATGAATATACTGCTAAACGTGTTTTTTTTTTTGTAAAAAGGGTGCTATAAAATCCCAGCGGAATGGAATGCTTCATTTAAACCCAATGGAAAGTATCCAGTGATAATCTTCTCTCATGGCCTGGGAGCCTTCAGGTACAGTTTGTTTAAATCAGTAACTATTTAAAGGCTTCTGAACTATTAACGGCCATGGTGGTGTGTGTGTGTTGTACTTCACAGGACATTGTATTCAGCCATATGTGCAGAGCTGGCCTCACAGGGCTTTGTTGTGGCTGCGGTGGAACACAGGTTTGTCCTCTTTTAAACTAGGATTTGAACACAAAGTCCTTCTAACGAGAGGTTTAGCGACGACTGTAAAAAGACATCCTCAACAACAACAAAAGACACGATAAAAGAATTGTTCTGTTAGTGAGATGCGGTTTACGTCATAGTTAAGTGTGTGAGAAGTGGATGGACAATGGTACAAACCAGGTCATCACATTCTTACTAGTACGCTTTGCTGTGCTCGTATGAAAAGCAGAGCTGAGTTCCAGAGTGATTCTAGGTCTACAGGCCTAAAGTCAATGTTTTCTACGATTTTTACACATTTAAATACAATGAACAATTGTTCAAACGCTAATTTGGTAATGCGCCAGGCTTACCTCAATATTTAAGCAATTTCACATTGAAATATTGATCCTTGTCCTTTTACTGGAGCATCATCAGAAGATTTTCCCCAGTTTAGTTGTATTGTCTCACTATTAGCAGTGACTCCTTCCTCTGGCAGATGGATGTGATCATGTTTTTCCATTAAGGTTGAAAAGATCAGATACACATTGAAGGATCAAAGGGCAAGTTTGATGTAGTGCAGCGTCGCTTTATTTCTTATGTGGAACAGCTGATAATGCACCTTGACTGTATGTAATGTATATATGTAAGATATGGGGCTTTTTGTTCATTTTCTTTTATATGTTTGAAGATTAAATAAAAATACACTGATAAATGTATTACCCAGAGTGGTTACTATACACTGTCCCTATAATAACTCCTCATTTTTCTTTTTCCAATGAAGAAAAAAACGCTTTCTCTAAAAGTACATTGCAAAATGAAGTAACGAAGGCGATAATAATTAAACTATTAAATAGTCCTGTGCGACTTGTGAAAGCTGTGGTAGTTATTTAAACCCTTTACAAAATTAGTTGTATATAGCATCAAAAATCACATTCTATTGTACCATTTTCTTTTTAGCATTATACTAGAAAATGTAGACATTTTATTGCTATATTGTTCCCCCTCTCCTTTGTCCTCATTTTCAGGGACGAATCCGCATCTGCAACATTCTACTATAAGGAGAAAAATGAAGTGGAGCAAAAACCTCATACAACACATCAAAATTTCCGTCCTGTGTCTGACAATTTGGAGGAGCAGTGGATGTACTACAGAGCGCTGAAACAAGGCGAGAGAGAATTCCCTCTAAGAAACAAGCAGGTGAGAGACTCAGCAGTTTCGCAGATATAGAAAAACAATAATGACAGGTTATTGTTGTACATTATATTATATTAGCACTTTTCAAAGATTATTATTGTAAATTGCATTCATGTAAAACTTTTCTCAAGGACACAATTATATACCGTAATTTCAAAAACCCCTTACATAAGCGTCTACTGTGTTTTGCCCTGGGGTCATTACTCTGTCTGTACCCACCCATTACATTCACCCACCTGAGGCTCTGTAATGCATTTTTTTTAGCATTTTATTAAAGGTACTTTCGCTTTTTACACCATTTAAAAAATAAAACATTTTAAAAAGGGGTTTGGGCAGCGTTGTAACCATGCATTTTCGTAAATTGAGGAACCCCTGTATACACCAGAAAAGACCTGGAAATAAAGAGAAATAGTAGATATTAGATGCGTGGTATAAATCCAGGTATAAAATGCTCACTGATGCTGTGGAGGCTGGAAAAAAGAACGGTTAATAGACAAGCTGAGGATGATCTGAGAGTACAGATGAGTTATAGCAAAGATGATTTATTTTGTAAAGAGACAAAATGGGGTAAATGCCATTCAAGAACTCTGAAAGGGATGTTCTAGTTAGACCAAATTAAGTGTATGATGATAAAAAAGTGATTTTTAATTATACTGTATTTTTATTATATTGACCTATTCTGTATTATCACTATTTTAGTTGTTTTAATGTCTATTATACATATTTTTAAAAACATCCACTGCTTTTTCCATGGTCAAACTTTCACAAAGATGGTTTTATAGCATTTGTACATACATACTGTATATAATGCAGTGTTTGTGCTCCATCACATTCACTACCGTCTGTAATTGTAAATCGCAAAATGCACCTGTATGTAAGTGGAGCTGATGAAATGTGAGTGTGGATGCAGGGAAGCTGTGGAGTGTGCATGCTTCTTTTTTTCTTGCACCACTTCATACAGATGTTTTTGTTTTATTAGGTGAAAGAAAGAGCAGAAGAATGCATCAGAACTTTGGGTCTTCTTTTCGACATCAATGCAGGAAAGTCAGTAGAAAATGTCTTGCAGTCTGAGTTTGACTGGACAACATTAGAGGTGGGAAACTATTAGAAGACTGATGATGGAATTTTAAAAAGACAGGATTGTATACAGTTTAAATAAACCATTTAATAAATGCAGTTTATCAGAGCGAGATTTCCACTTGTGACTGGCACCAGTTTAATTCATATTTGCACGTTCCTTCACAGAACAGTTTGGATCTGTGTAAGATAGCCATCATGGGTCATTCCTTTGGTGGAGCGACAGTGATCGAGTGTTTGTGCAAAGAAGTCAAATTCAAGTAAGTATCACAATGTCTTATGCAAAAGTTTGGGCACCCCTTGGTAACAGATTTTGTAATTGAAAAGATGTTAACACAGTCTCTGTAGGACATGGAAAAAACTGCACAATATTTTCAGGAAACATTAATGCATAGTTACTTTTCATGCCATAAATTGGACAAACATTTTTTTTTATTATGCCACTGTGTAAAAATGTGTGCACCTACATAATCAGTACTTAGTAACACCTCCTCTGGCAGCTATCACTGCTTCAAACACTTTTTAGAGCTAAAAGTCTTTCAGTTCTTGTACTTGGGATTTTCTCCCATTCTTCCTGCAAAACGTTCTAGTTCTGTAATATTATTTGGTCGGTTTTTTTTTGCTCTTTTAAGATCTACCCACAAATTTTCAATGATGTTTAAATCAGGGAACTGTGATGATCATTCCAAATCCTTCATCTTGCATCTCTTGAGGTCGTCCATAGTGGATTTCGAGTTTGTTTAGGATCCTTGTCCTGTTGTAAAAGCTCATCCTCTTTTCAGCTTCAGCTTGTTTACAGATGGTGTGATGTTTGCTTCCAGAATTGCTGACCAGTTTTTTTTTTGGTCTTCCAGATCTCATTTTGACCTCCACAGTTCCCCTGAACTGTCATCTCTTAATTACATTTCTCACTGTGGAAACTGTAAGCTGACAACACTTTATCTTCTTGTAGCTTCTCCTGCATTGTGGGCATCAATAACTTTCATTTTCAGAGTCTTACGCAGCTGCTTAGAGGAACCCATGGTTGTTGAGTGTCCACAAGTGTGTGCACAAGGTTTGAAGAGTCAGAGTATTTATAAAGCTTTGAAATTGGCACCAGCTGATATTTACTAATGACATTTACTAATGACAGCTGTTGCCATGCCTCAGATCTAATGAGGACTTAACCTTGTAAAAAAGAGGGTGCACAGTGCCATAATAATGTTATTTTTGTTCAATTTATGTCATAAAAAAGTAACTATGCATTCATGTTTGCTGGAAATAGTGTATTTTGTCCCATTTCTTAGAGAGACTGTGTTAACATCTTTCCAATTACAAAATCACCAAAATCTGTTATTTATTAAGGGTCAAAGACTGTAGCAATGTTGTTAATGTGTTAGAGACTTAAGTGTACTTTACTTACTCAAGAAGTTCAACTAATTTACTATGTTAACAGCAGACTTTAATGTCCCAGCCTTATTGGTTATTTTTCCTTTAAAACTGTTCTGAGGGGGGCTTTCATTTTGAGTCATCTTAAAACACTAAGTTGCCCAAAACATTTTTTTTTTTTACCTCAGGTGTGGCATTGCACTGGACACTTGGATGTTCCCCCTTGATGAGGAGATATTTCCAAGCGTCAAACAGCCCATTTTTTTCATAAACTCTAAAAAATTTCAGTGGGCTGGAAATATCATTCGCATGAAGAAGCTGGACTCCGCAATGATTCCAAGGAAAATGATAACGGTCAAGTCAGTAACATTTGCTAAAATAAAGTAGAAGTAATGGTCAGGAAATCCCGTGCTCTTTAAAGCTAACTGTATTCTGTTTGGGCAGGGGGACTGTCCATCAGAGCTTCCCAGACTTCACCTTTCTAACTGGTAACTGGATTGGGAAGATCCTGAAGCTGAAGGGCGAGATCGATCCTCACATAGCAATGGATCTCTGCAATCGAGCATCACTAGCATTTCTTCAGCGCCACCTGTGTAAGTTGGAAGTTCACAGTTTGCTCTTATTGTCTTCAGGAAGTTATTTTGTATATGAAATCTGTATGTTTTTGAAGCTAATGTTTTTCCCAAACAAAAGTAGGCTTACAAAATTTCACTTATATCATTGTCAAAGACATGACATTTAAGCTTTGCATAGCTAAACTGTAGTAGACGTTTAAACATTATGAAACTACAATTTTTTTTAAACAGCCACTCAAAAATGTGAAGGAACACTTTAGAGTATAGCATCAAGAAGCAGAGAAGGTTGTTTCAGTTGCTTTGGTGTTCATGAAAAGCAGGAATGGTTTTACAGGTGGTTAGACATTTTCTTCCTCCTTGTTTTTGCACTAGTTTTGCATTTGGCTAGAGTCAGCGTCAGGACTGGTAGTATGAGGTGATATCTGCACTCTACAGAGGTTGCACAGGTTCATCCAGCTCCAGGATGGCAGTAGGTTTCCCCCAGCACAGTGTCCAGAACATGGAGGAGAGGCAGATACTCTAGAAGAGCTGGACAAGGCTGTAGAAGGTCGTTAAGCCATCAACATTGCTCCTTTTGTGCAGGAGAAACAGAATGTGCACTGCAAGAGATCTACAGAAGGACCTCCAGCAGGCCCTGTGCTCATTGCCCGAAGCCCAATCGGTATTAGCTATAGATTACCAGAATGTGCAGGTTCATTACTGGCATGCAGATGATATCAGGTTCAGATGTGAAAGGGTCTACCAGTAACCGTGAAGGTTCTAGGCAAGGCAACAGCACCCTGACTCCCATTACGTAATGGGATGAAATCCTTGGAGCCGTGGTCAGACCCTATGTCAGAGGCAATGCAGGTGTCTTCAAGGTTTTCCTTAATATTTTGAGCAGTGTATTTATACAGCGTGGGCATTTTATTCTTTTCCCTCTTCAGTTTCGTTCAAAAACAAGTCTTTTAATACAAATTGTTTGGGTTTTATATCCTTTAAGTGTTGCATTTATATTAGCAAACATTAAAACAATGAAGTGTCGTGCTTTCAGACTAATCACACTTTTTCTCCCCCTTCACAGCTCTAGAGAGAGATTTCAATCAGTGGGATCATTTAATTGAGGGAAAAGATGAGAACCTGATTCCAGGCACCAACATCACTATACCCCAATCATCAATGTAAACCACAGCTAATATCACACGAAGAAATGTACGATATCGAAACACTAAACTGTAAATAATCAACGTTAATAATCAATGTTAATGATCAGGTTGGTACATCACCTTCCCTTTGGTTCTTGTGCCTTGTTACAGCTACATTTTACACAGTACTGCCTTTTTATACTGAAAATCAAAGGGGCCACAGCTTCCAGTTGAACAGAATAATCTGACACTCGTTTGTGCTCAGTATTCAACAACTGAGCATTTGCCACAGTTTTGTTTCTCAAGCAATATTCATATATTAACCACAAGAATAAAACCACTGACAGGTGACATGAGTAACATTATCTTGTTAGACACTTGGGCAACAAGTGAACAGTCAGTTCTTAAAGTTGATGTGTTGGAAGCAGAAAGGATGAGCAGGTAAATATCTGAACAACTTTGATAAACCTTTGAGAACCGGATTGTTGTGACTAGATCCAAAGTTCCAGGTGATGTTTTCCTGGTATGGATAGTACTAATCAAAAGTGGCCCAAGAACAACTAGTGGTCATTGGCACCCAAGGCTCATCGCTGCTGAAAAGTTAATGCAACACTGCATGTTGTAGAGTTCTGTGTATGGTTCTTCATAGCCAGATTTGGTTTGAGTGCCCTTGCTAAACCATGTGTGCCACCAAAAGCACCTGCAAGAGCAGAACTGAACCAAGGAGCAATAGAACATGGCCTGGTCTGAAGAATTATTTTCTTTTCCACTGATCACCCGGCATTTACATGGTCTGCGACAGGAGCGCCGCTAGGATCAGGTCCTCATTCCCTGCATTTATCAGAAGTTTGGATGCCTGCTGCAAATTCACCAGTTATCCTTGCTTAGATTCTAATGACTGTATATCTAGAACATTCCAGAAGACCTACAGTTTGAGTTGTTCTGTTGTCTAGCCATCACAGTTAAGAGCCTTGTCAAAGAGGCTCAGATCCTTATGCACATGAACTTTAAGAAATGACTGTTCACTTGTTACCTATTATAGCCCACGCTCCTGACGTACCATTGTAATTAGGGGTGCGCCAAAACATCGATATATCTTCATCCTTGCTCACACAATGCGGTAATCGATAAGCCGACTGCAATATCGATATTTTAATGAAACATTCGCCGCCAGTTTGATTCACCAGTGTCGCTATTTCATGTTTCCTCTGGGTGGCGCTGCAGGACACGGAGCAACTCATCAACAGAGACACACAATCACATTTAAATCTAAAGTTTGGGTTCACTTTGCTTCGGTTTTAGAACATTGATGAAAGACAGTGGATTATTTTATGACAGTCTGGTCTGTGTGTGTCATTCCCGCATGTGATAAACGTGTCAGTAATCACACATCACTGGAGAGCGTCTTTGAAAAAGAGGGAAAAGATCCAATAATGCAAGTGTGCAGAAATGCTCATCCCCACCAATAGCTAGCGATTGCTGCACTGTCAATAATAATCAAACAAAAATGTAGCTCTGTAATTTGTTTCAACATAGAGTTAAACTAGAAGCTGTACCGGAGGACCCGCCTTCCAAACAGATAATCAATGCGATATTAGAGAGACGATGACTCTTGACTCGTTTCATTAGAACAATGCATTGTGGACTATGCAGCAAAACCGGTAGGAATACTGCATAAAAAAGTTGGAAAGAGAATTCAGAGTAGTAATGTCAGTCGGCAGCACGACGCTAGAGGGAAACAGAAATTGTTCTCGGTACGGAGTAAAAAAAAATAAAATAATTAAAGCCACGGGTCACAAACAGCATCACGCTTTTGAGTGAGTCTTTGACATGAATGCACATCTTCAGAAACCAGCGCAAAGTTAGCAAGTCACTGCGTTCACTCTGAAGTTGAATTAGTGGTTCCCCCCCGCTTCCAATCACAATACCAAAGAAAATATATGAAAGGTAAGGTAGCGTTGCTGCTACTTATGCAAATTAATAACACCCCAGTGTTTCTGTGATGTATCAAGATATAACTGTCGTACGATATATTGATTGCAGAATCGCGATATTAATGATTGTGGGCCGTGTATCGTATTGTGAGATCCTGCGATAATTGGATCACCCCTAACTGCAATAATAATAAAAAAAATAGATAAATGTTATTCACTTCTACAGTCAATGGTGTAAAATGTTATGGCTGACTTTTATACATCATATGAATGGCTGGGTTTTTGTTGCAAGCCGCTGTTAAATGTTGAGGCTGTTTGATGTACATTTCAGCTTAAACCATGTCAGATTCATGTTAGGGGATGCATCATGATAATGCAGTCAGTGAAACTGAATTTTTACACTACAACATGCCTTTCTTTTCTCAATGGAATGTTTAGGCTGTATATTAATGTTTCAATAACAGTAAAAACAATTTATTCCACGTTGCCATGCTTGATTCTTCAGAATACTGCAAAATAACTGGTTTGTATCTCAAAACATCATTTAAAAGGATGTCACTGTCTAAATGGCCTCTACAGCAACCAAAATGCATTTCATTCTTATTAGGATTATAGTAAACACAAGACTTTGGTAAACGGCAGAAGCCTCTAGAGACGGTAGAAATCGTGCCAGTTATTTATAGAAGACTTCATCAAAAAGTAAGAAAATCTGTTTATTCAATTTACTACATAAACAAAAATGTTTATCCCTTCACAACATTTAGTGCTTAATGCCACTTGCAGAGTTAACAACTAAACTGAAACGAACAAAAAAAGTCATGACATTTGAGTGGGTCAAGCGTCAGAACTGCTATGAACAATAACAAGGAAAAAGTGTTTTTTTTTTTTTCTTTAGAAATCATTAACTTACCAACGCAAGTATACACTAAAGAAATACCCATTTTTTAACTGACTAAGCCCTGCCATTTAAACGACAGAACAGAAAAATCCTGAAGTGATACAGCGCACAATGAAGTTGAAAGAAAAAAAATTCTAACCATAGAACAGAGTGCTCAAGTATCAGTGTAACAACTACTCTCCACTGTCTTGCTCACTTGCCTCTGTAGGAGATACCTGCCATGCTTTCAGAAAGATTACATCATCAGACAGGTCCTGAACTCGAAGGGTCAGATGAGAAACTGTAGAAACACTTGAATCTTCCGAGTCAGATTGTTCAGAAACAGATGTGTTTACATCCGAACCAGCTGATTTCCGTTTTTGAACAGAATCTGGCAAAACAAAATAGCAAGTTGCAAGATATTCATCACACAAACATTCTCTGATAATGAAGTTGTGGGTTATGTGACTCAGAATGAAACTCACCAAAGGACTGAGTCACTACAGGAAGAGGCTCAGTTTCCACTGCATCTCCTTCAACCTAAGGTTCAGATAAGTACTCAGACATGTTTTTGCTATTGAATACGTTTCCACTGGACTATGCGCCTCAAATTTGTAACATTTTTAAAATAATTAAGGTACAACACAGCGCAAACATTCAACAAATTACATATGTGGCCATTTTGTATACATGCTGTAATTGCCACAAATGATGGCAATTAAGGTTCAATTAAAAGACTGATTTCTTAGAAACATTACTGAACACAGTAATTGGGGGGAAAGCTACAAAGCCCAAGCAAAGGATTTAACACTACTGTCTATTGTTCGGTAGTAGGTGTCTAAATCCAATAAAACAATCATTTATACAGATTTTATAACGTGCTCTCAGATTATTGGAAGGAAGTTAAAAGGAAAGACAGCAGTTAAAATGTTGTATGACTACCTAACAACAGCAGGAACAAGAGTTACACAGAAAACAATAAGCAATGAACGGCATTGCAATCATCTCCATTTCTTCACTCCAAATAAAATACTTCTGCTTTAGGAAAACTCTGGCCAACCAAAAAATAGAACAATTTGGCAATAATTCCTCTTCTGTTTGGGGAAAGAGGGCTTGTTTGTATGTAGATATAAACACCATATCTACAGTGCAGTATGAGGTGGGAGCATCATGAGAAAGAGCCAGTGATACTGGGTCATTAAACATCAAAAGGAAATATTAAATGGAGACCGTTTCAGCAAATAACCAAAACAAGCACAAATTTCTTTTGGGCTTTCCAATATTCTGACCTAAATGCCATAGGCAATTTATGGAGTCTGTGCAAGTTAATCACTTACAATAGACATCTTTATATAAGAAAGTGATGTGATAAACGTGATAAATGTTTCTCCTTTCAATTTATTTTCCAAAAATACTTATGCTTAAGAATTAATTAGTTTTTAAATCAGAGTATAGCATCAAGGACATTTCTGGGAGATTGATCTGGTCAGTTAAGTAGCAGAGGGGTTGTTGATCAGTTTTTAGTGTTAATGAAATGAACAACAGATGCACTAGAGGGACAACAATTAACACAATCCTCAAAGCAGGAATGGTTTTACAGGTGGAGACCACAGACATTTTCATCTTTTCTGACTGTTCTTCACTACTTTTGCATTTGGCTCGAGTCAGGATCACTACTGGTAGCATGAGGAGACACCTGAACCCTACAGAGGTTGCACAGTTAGTCCAACTCCTCCAGGATGGCACATCAACACGTGCCATTGCCAGAAAGTGTGCGGTTTCCCCCAGCAGTCACAGATTCCAGGAGGCCGGCAGTTACTCTAGTAGAGCTGTGCAGGGCTGTGGAAGGCCCTAAACCCACCAGCAAATCTGGTACCTGCTCTTTGGTGCAAGAAGGAACAAGATGAGCGCTGTCAGAGCCCTACAGAGACCTCCAGCACCCCACGAAGTGAATGTCTCTGACCAATCAGAAACAGACTTCAGGAGGTGGGCCAGAGGGCCCAACGTCCTCTAGTGAACACAGTCCTGCACCTTGGAGCCCGATTGGTATTTACCATAGAAAAGCATTTTCAGACCAACCACTGGCTCCCTGTGGAGATGAAAGCAAGTTCACCCTAAACACGTGACAGATTTGAAAGGGTCTGGAGAAACTATGGAGAATGTTATGCCGCCTGTAACATCGTTTAGCATGTGGTGGTGGGTCAATGATGGTCTGGGGAGGCATGTTCACATAGGGAAGCACAGACATCTACAGGCCAAGCAGGGAGTCCTGGGTTCCTTCTGGTGCACAACAACGCCAGGCCTCACGTGGCAAGAGTATATAGGCAGTTTCTGGAGGATGAAGGAAATACTGTTGACTGTCCCTCACGCTCACCTGACCTAAATCGAATAGAACACCTCTGGGACATTATGTTTTGGTCCATCTGACACTGCAAAGTTGCACCTCAGACTCTCCAGGAGCAGAGAGATGCCCTGATCCAGATCTGGGAGGACACCACTCGTCATCTCTTTACGAGCCACCCCCAACATCGTCAGGCATGCATACAACCATGTGTGGGCCATACATCCTACTGAGTACCAATCGGAGTTGCTGCAAAAAAGTTTCTGCTAAATGTACTGGCCACTTTCACTTGGGGTGTTTTTAAATTTAGACGTCTATAGGTTGATCATTTACAATTCCACCAAAAGATGTGGCATCTTTCAATCATAACATTACCAAGTCATGTCAGTATAAATACAGCATGAATTTTATCCCATTGAGATCTGACATGACTTTAAAGTGTTCCTTTAATTTTGTATGAACTGGAAGTATATTTCAAACAAGAAGTGTCTCCTTTGATTTCATGCATAATCTTGTCGATGTATGTTTCGAATGCACAGTAACAATATGTTAAAATACCGTGTCATTAGATGCAGTGTCCAACTCCATTTCAGTGTCTCTTGCAAAAACAATCACATCATCTGTACAACCTGTTAAGAACCAGCCAGACATAAAATGAGTCATTAAACAAATTATTATACTGTGTGGTTGTATTTATGTCGTTGAATTTTTAATTAAGTAAAATTGTTTAAAGTAAAACACTGATTTATATGACATTAACTAAAAAAAATTTTTTATTCCATGCTGAACACAGTTCAAAGCTAATAGCTTTTGAGCTTGAACCAGCATACAATTTTTGTGGTCTTTGTTCAAATATGATTCTTGTCCCAAAAAAAAGAAAAAATAGAAAAAATGCTCAACATCCTGTAACCAAAATCATCCTACTAAAACACCAGTCATTCTACAAGTTAAAGCTAAATGTTTGTTCACATCTTATGTAACCCTGACAGGTATGCTAGCAACACCCATTGATACTCTTAAGAAAAACACACAAGTCTTATCTAAATTACACTGGCTCCCAGCTAAATTTAGAATCCAGTATAAAATTCTTGTGCTGATTATGCAGGGCTCTAAAAAACAAGTCCCTTTATACATAGACTAGCTCAGGGCGATATGGCATAAAAATATTGATATTTTTAAAGCTATAATTGCGATATATATATATATATATATATAGAAAATCATTTTGTCTGATTTTTAAAGAATTTATTTGCAAATCATGGTGTAAAAATAAGTATTTGGTCAACTACAAACAAGCAAGATTACGGTTTCTCGCAGACCTGTAATTTCTTCTTTAAGAAGCTCTTCTTTCCCCCACTTGTCACCTGTATTAATGGAACCTGTTTATCGTTATCAGTATAAGACACCTGTCCACACCTTCAAACGGTTACACTCCAAACTCCACTATGGCCAAGACCAAAGAGCTGTCAAAGGACACCAAATACAATATTGTAGACCTGCACCAGGCTGGGAAGACAGAATCTGCAATAGGTAAGCAGCTTGGTGTGAAGAAATCAACTGTGAGAGCAATTATTAGAAAATGGAAGACCACTGGTAATCTCCCTCCAAGATCTCACACTGTTAGGTCAAAATGATCCGAAGAACAATGAGCAAAAATCCCAGAACCACACAGGGGGGACCTAGTGAATGACCTGCAGAGAGCTGGGACCAAAGCAACAAAGGCTACTATCAGTAACACAATACGCCGCCAGGGACTCAAATCCTGCAGTGCCAGACGTGTGCCCCTGCTTAAGCCAGTACATGTCCAGGCCCGTCTTGGTTTGCTCGAGAACATTTGGATGATCCAGAAGAGGATTGGGAGAATGTCATATGGTCAGATGAAACCAAAATAGAACTTTTTGGTAAAAACTCTACTTGTCATGTTTGGAGGAAAAAGAATGCTAAATTGCATCCAAAAACCACCATACCTAATGTGAAGCATGGGGGTGGAAACATCATGCTTTGCGGCAGTTTTTCTGCAAAGGGACCAAGAAGACTGATCCGTGTAAATGAAAGAATGAATGGGGCCATGTATCGTGAGATTGAGTGAAAACCTCCTTCCATTAGCAACGGCACTGAAGATGAAACGTGGCTGGGTCTTTCAGCATGACAATGATCCCAAACACACCACCCGGGTAATGGAGTGGATTTCTTTCCCAAAACATCACTGCTCTAGAGGAGATCTGCATGGAGGAATGGGCCAAAATACCAGCAACAGTGTGTGAAAACCTTACAGAAAACGTTTGACCAACAAAGTGCTGAGATGAACTTTGGTTATTGACCAAATACTTATTTTCCACCATAATTTGCAAATAATTTTAAAATCAGACAATGTGATTTCTGGATTGTTTTTCTCATTTTGTCTCTCATAGTTGAGGTATATCAATGATGAAAATTACAGGCACTGTGTGTGTGTGTGTGTGTGTGTGTGTGTGTGTGTGTGTGTGTTTAGGTCCAAGCGCTAAATGCACTTATTCAGAATAGCCTTTGATTAAATATGTTGTAGTTCTTTTAATTGTATTATTTTGTTTATTTAATTTTATTGCTTTGTATAGTGCCTTGTTGCTGTTGTCTGTAAAAGGTGCTACATCAGGGGTGTCCAGCTCCGGTCCTGGATGACCGCTTTCCAGAAACAGTTTGATGATTTCCCTGATCAAGCTCACCTGGTAAGACTCACCTGTTGATTGCCAGGGTCAGAGAGTGTATTTGAGGAAGGGAACTACCAAACTGTGCAGGATACCGGGCCTCCAGGACAGACTTGACACCCCTGCGCTACATAAATAAACTTTACTTTTGCCCTAGCTGCCACCTGGAAACCCTGGAGGATCATCTCCATCAATTGCAATCGTATATTTTAAGTGCGTAGCAACCACATATCAGAGCAACTGTCTAGAAACACCGTATCTAACACCACCTGGAACACCACAGCTACACCATTTCTACATACTGAGCTACTTCATTAGATTTGAATAATATTTTTGCACATATTCTCAAAAACTGAATGGTGAAACATAAGGCTAAATATAGTACATGGTTGCTATAAGTTAGAAAAAAAAAATAGACTTACAGTCAAATTCTTCAATCAAATCATCCAAATGGGTTTCATCCTCAAATTCCACATTCTGGACCTAAAATCCCATGTAAAATTTTTATTTTGGAAGAAGTATAACTATAATTCATAGCATCAACGTAAATAATGCAAAAATTTTTACCTGTATTTCTGGTGATACAGCAAGGAAATCCTTCAGCTTATCGGTCTCCTCCATGATACCTAATGTTATTTCTATTCATGTTGCAAATGAACCAATGCAAAACATCAAATGTAAAGTTTATTTCAGATAAGGGTAAAAAGTAAAACAATTTTTAAAAACAGACCTTTCTCCTCTTCTAATGAAGGACCCATCTCCATAGTATCTTCAGTTTGTGCCTAATGGAACACATACTCACAGTGTGTCTGGAAATATTAAGTCTATATCTAATCCTCACGAAAAGGTCAAAATGTAATGTTTTACCTGGACTTTCAAATCAGAAATGAGACTCTGCTCTACTTCTGAATTCATCCCCAAGACTGGTTTGGTTTTGAAAGAAATATATAAAAACAAAACTAAATAGAGGTGCAGGCTTTATGTAATAAACTATGTTCTAGTCACGCTTTATATTTCTGTTGAACAAGCATAGAGAATATTATAAAAAATCTGTGTAACATGTCCAATAGTTCGCATAGGTCATTAAGGCCTAGAGCCATTAGCACAGTAAGCACTGATTTGTATTAACTAAATATGAAGTGTACATAAATATGAATTCAAACATTTTAAATTTTAAGATTAATGTATTTCTTACCTTTTTGCTCTGCTGAAACATCTTCAAAAGTTTCACCCTATGTAAGAAATAACATTTTTGAAACTGGTCTTTAAATGTCCTGTTTAAAAGGTTTGTGAATTAGAAATATTATATTTATATTTTCATTTTCAAATAAAAAGTCTCTGAGGCAGCTGAGCTTTGCACTCAATAATAGGTGGGGTAGAGTGGGAGGTCAAGCATGATTATTAGTTAAGTGATTATTTGTCATTGTCTGCTGTGGTGTGTTCACAATGACCGTCACCACAACGAAATGCGTCCTCTGCATCACATGCACACAAAAGTCACTCAAGTAACATAAGAATTTGAAAATCTACTTCAGGTAAAAGTGAAAAAGTATATTTTGTTTACCTCTGAAGATGACCAGATATTAACTTTGCATAAAACGCTGATTTAATTTCCTGTTATGTCGTGTGTCCCCCCCCAAAAAAAAAAAAAAAATAATAATTGTAAAAAAAGAAATTCATTTTAAATCTTACCATTTCCTGAGAGACACTGGGACCTTCATCTGAGACTTCTGCATACAAAAAAAAAATCATCTTTCAATAATTAAATATTAAAATAGAATTACAATAAAATAAGACTCATCACTTTATTCTCTGATGGGCACATTACTACTCTAGCTGGCAAACCTTTCTGAATAGGTCATACAAATAAAGTTGCTCACCCTCAACTTCTTTCACCAAATCACCATCTTTGTCTTGAGGCTGCAACAACAAGCAACAGAAGACGGCTGAAGCGTTGACAAAATGTTCAGCTAATCATCCCATCAGTGTTCAATCTGACCATTTTCCAACTCTCTCAAAACTCACCTGATCCTCAATGACTGGGCACATCATGGTCACAATATCAGACTCTTCAACCATTTCCTCAACATGAACCAATTCAAGACAGATTACAGCTTTTTGCTTCATTTCTTCAGCCTAAGAACAGTGGCAAATTACTGCACATTTTCACCATGTGTGTAATTAATTTTCATTTCTATTTAGCAAAATAACATGAATACCTGTGGCAGAGAATCCAGTGTACTAAATACAGCATTATTCCCCTCAAAGGTCTCTATGGCCTCGTCTATGAGAATATTGCAGAAGAGACATATATCCAATATACTATCCAATATTCCAAGCAGCACAAAGAATAAATTGACCAACTTTTGTCTTAAAATATCAGCACCATTCATTTTATTCAGAGGGGAAAGTACCTTCTGCATCACCATCAGAAGCGACCTGCAATTATAAATAATATTAAATTAGTATATTTAAAATTAACTACATACAACAACATACAATGCTGTAAATGCAGAATAAACAAGTAGATAAAGAAACTAAATGAGCAACTGTTGCAAAAGACTACAACAGTGAAAGTATGTGTTGTTAAATTCACATTAAGTCCATTACTATTCCATACTTCTTTCTCTAGTGTGCATATATTATTTTCTAAAGTGCTTAGTAGTCTTGCTACATTCCTAAATAAAAATTAAGTTATCATAACTGTATACTTCAGTGAGATCACATCCAGCACCCTCTGTAATAGTATACGTTTACCTTTGGTAAAGAAAATGAGGGAAACAAGTGAAAGTTTTTGGGTTGGTTTTTTTTTTTTTTAAATAAAACTACAAAATATATTTCTGTGCAGCCTCAGTCTGCCAAGACAAACAAGTTTCTTCAACAAGTGTCTCAAATCTGACATTTCTGTAAACTGCTGGCTTAAGTAGGCAGATAGCAGTAACAGTAATTTAAAACTACTGCTTGTACCAATGTTTATTTTTCTGCTAGATCATTCATTTTCTCTAATCATCTCTTAAAGACACAGAACAGAGGCCACTAGGTTTTGTTATTGCATGAGTTTAGTTTTTTCTCCCTCCAATTTTTTTTTTAATCAGTCGATACTGATATATAATCACAATATAAATCAAACTGTTGGGTGGCATATCTTTTTGGTTTTTTAGTTTTTCTTTAACCAGTATGTTTGATGTCACATGCTTTCACAATATTGTCAACATTGTTGAATCACATTCCTATTACCAGCCTATTGCTACTACATTTTGAATTGAACTTCTCTTCCTCAAAAGCCCACTATACAGTTCAGGCTATCAAAAAAAGTCATTTAAATTTAATAGATTGTACCTGAAGTAATTCCACTGGTATAATTTCAAAGATGTTTACTGGATCAACAATCATCTCTAAATCATGCTCCAACAACAGCACCTGCAAAACAAAATTCTTTATTACAACTGCAACTAATGGAACAATATCAATGGTTTGTGTATGATTTTCACTATATTGAGAGTTCATAGTAAAATACGCTTACCAAGGTAGAATCATCCGTTATCCTTAAAATCTGTGCTTGACACCAATTCTTGTGTGCATAGGACCAGATCACACATTCAGAGCCAACATTTTTCTCTGCATTCCTCCTTAACAACCCCAAGTCTTAAGAAAAGAGAATTTTAATGTGAATAAATAATTATACAAAACAATTGTACTAAAACCAAGTAGAACATCTGCTTATACCTACCTGAGGTAATGATCTCATTATGGTCCTTAATCATGCTCTCTCCATGTTCTGGAATGGCTGAAGGAGTACATACATAGATTTCATCATTGGAAAGGCTTTCCTGAAGTGAATTTTGACCCTGGTTCTCATGAATTGTCAAAACTGACTCATCACTCTCAAAGGGTCTCTCTGTTCTTCCAATGGTCTGTGGTCGATCTGGCTGTGTGGAAGCATCTGAAAAAGTATTCACACCAGGATCCTTTGTCATGGCAATTTCATGGTCACGATTTTCAATCCCTGTTGAGGTCTCGGTCAACGTCAAATTCTCAGCTATAATCAGGTCATCATCTACATCCAGCTTGTTTGTGTCATCTTCAGAGGGCATTAAGACCATGAATTCCTTGCTTTTATCCATTGTGACTGCAGAGCTAACATATTCCTCATTCCCAACGTCAGTGAGGTCACATGCAATTTCTGGTTGCTCCACATCGGGTGTTAAAAAGCAGACATCACTGTGAAGGTACTCTACAGCTATCTGAGGAGGTTCCTTTGGTCTCACAGTAGTTTCAGCAAGGCATGCAGAGGAATCCGTTTCAATCACCACCAAAGAATCAACAGATGGCACCGCTAGTGTATTTGTTAAATCAAGCGAGGTGCTCTTGCAGTTTTCCAACGGCGTCCAATACTTTTTCATAGCATCATTGAGGACAAGGTCACCACATTGTAGCCTAACAAAATGAGGAGTCTGCAGATCATCTATACTTCCCAGTTTCAAAATGGTGACTTTCAAGGGCTGGTCAACAATTAGCTCAAAGAACTGATCAGCTGCCTTGTCGTTCCAAGAGCCCGTTGAACCATCAAAGCCATCAAGCTGGCAGGCAAATGCCTGGGGAGGCAAGTTGGACACTTCACATGGCAGGGGGCTAATCTCGCTCACTTTTACCTTTGATTCATTTCCATAGTCGACAAAAAGAACAGACAATGTATCGCGTTCTCTAGAGGTTACTTTCGCACGATACCACAGCTCATCCTCAGAATAAAGGGCAATGCAGCCACTTCCAACTGTTAAGGATTCATCGATCAAAACTCTAGCATTACCAGCCTTTTGAATTACATCAGAAATCTGTTGTAGTTTAGTGGCCTCTGCATACTGAAACCAGAAAAGCTGTGGCCCACTAATGAATGAAGCGTATCCTGTGACAGTTAATCCATCTGAAATATCAGGATTTTTATAACCGGTACCAAAACTGATGGCAGACCGTCCAATCTCGGTGACTGTGCTCTTTATTTCATCTGTTGATTTCGTTGTTGCTTTCGTATCACTGGAGGAAGTGGATCCCAATGGCTTACCATTGACTTCAAGTTTCACCTCCCACACAGACTCCAATAGTCTGATGAATGTACAAGTAACCCTTTCAATATTTCCTTCCATTTTCTTTAAATTACAAGCCACTTCCTGGTCAGCATTTGTCACGCCAATCAATGAGCAGTGAATGCTATATCTTGGAAATGAAAACATGAATCCATCCAGAGTGTATATTTTTGAGGCCAAAACCTTTGCGGTGTTTCCAAAGTCAATGAATTCTACCTCAACTGTGTCGCTGACAGGGATTTTCTTAACAACGGCACGATACAAACCGTCGTCATCAGGGAATTCTGCACTGACCAGGTCACCTTCATGAAGATCACAGGGATTAATCACCACACATTCGGAACAGTCATTATTCAGCTTCTCTATCAGAGAGTTAATGTCATCTTCATCCTTTAACAATTGAACAAAGAAGTCCAAAGGGCTATTGTAATGGGAGATTAAAACTTCAGTTTCCAGTCCTGGTTCAAGGACTTTTACAGGAAGTTCTCCTTTTAGGCCGATTGGTTTGGCATACGTCTTGCTCACGTTTGCAAACTCACTGTGGGATTCTTTTTGAAAACCAGCATTTGATTCCATCTGCACTGCGTCTTTCTTTATGGGCACATCCTGCGACTTTGTTAGGCCATTGGCTTGTTCAGAGCCAGCACTGTTTCGAGATGTAAAGTTTTCAGACGTCTTCTGCTGCTCATTTCCTCTTTTTAATCTATGCCAGTTGTGGTCATATTTTTCATGAGTTTTACTGACTAAACATGTTCTTTCACCACTGAACCTTTTGCTCACACTGTGTGCCAGGTTCTGGCCATCCTGATCCTTGCAATTAGATCGTTTTAGAGTACTCGGTTCCTTTTTCTCAAGCTTGATATGAAATTTCTCTCTGATCACCAAATTTACTTGAGTTTGTCCATCGTAGAGCTCAACAATTAGTTTGCCATTTGGCTCTTTGGCAACTACCAGTGCTTTGAGAGTGCAATCAGTCACAAAATCCTCAAACCAACTATTCACTTCACTTGGTACATTTTCAGGCATGTCTGAAAGCCCTACCTGAATGGCCTGTACAGGTATAGACAATATTCGACCAGCTTCAAATGGAATTGGTAGGAGGTCTGAGGTCTGCATTTCCTGTGTGTTTCCATAATCCACAAAGTTAACAGTCAAGGGCTTTGTAGATGTAATCTGTGCTCTGTACCACAGTTCATCTGTGTATTTTGCAAAGCAAACCTTTCCAAAGTTTTTTGGGCATGCAGCCATCTTCAGTTGAGTGCACAATTTGTTGACTTTGCCCACAAGTTCTTCCATTTGTGCGGAATTCCTTTGTAGTTGGCAATAGAATTCACTGACGCTTTTCACACTTGTGATGCTTACAGCTTCTTCAGACCCAGTTTTCACACCATGTGTGGAGTAGTAGTACGAGTCCAGTCGAAAAGGTGGAAGAGTAGCCTTATTAGCTGATGCACAGCCAGCCAAACCTCTCTGAAAAAGGAGGTTGCAAACACTTTGGAATGGAGTTTCCAGATCCACCACATTGAACACCACTTTCTGAGAGTCATACATTACAGCATACACGGTGCATTTCAAGGCTACGTTCATAAAAGCTGCGTTATCTACAAACTCTTTAAATTGAGACGTGGCATCTAAACCCCAAACTAAAGGGGAATAGGAGACTGGATCAATCGAGTTATACAGGCTGCATCGGAAAGCTTGTCCGTTCAGCTTTAGGAATGTTGAATTAATTTGTCGAAGGTCATGCATGGAAACCTTCTTGGTCTGTCCGTAATCAACGAACAGCACAGTCACGTGAGGAGTAGAGTGTCTCTGAATGACCAATGCTCTATACCACATTTTGTTATCTGGATGACGAGCAACACAGGCCAATTCCAAAAAGGACTGAAATTCACTGTTTGCGTAGTAATCCTGGAGGTCCTGCATAAGCAATTTCAGATGTTGTGTGTTATTAGCTTTTTGACACCAGAAATCATTTGGACTTTCAATATAGGACACAGTGACGTCAACTGTACTCCCAATTGGAAACAAATATTCCTTGAAAGAAGACCTGGTCTCCGTTACAGCAAGTGAACTGGAGGGCTGAGCAATATTGGTCTCTGGGTCATAAATGTCTGCTTTTGGATTGCAATGCTTGACAGGTTTATCATCAGTTTGCTTCAGTTCGACATCCTCTGCAAATCCTGCACTGCGTAGTAACTTTGATACATCTTTTTCTCCATCTGACAAAGGATCAATGACCTGGACAACATGAGTATTATGAGATCGGTCAAGGACATTCACTTCAATGACTCGGTCTAGAACAGCTTTTGAAAAGAATGCTGTTGACTTCTGATCCCACCGTTTACTTGGTTGAAAGCCATAGAGAGAACATCTTATTGCCAATCCTGGTAGCTTTTGATATTGGAGAGGCAACTCACGAAGGTTGAGGCAATCAACCACCTCTGTATTTCCATAGTCAAGGTAGAAAACATCTGCTTTTTCATCAACGACTTGGCAAATAGCAGCCCTATAGAACACATCATCATGAGACTTGGCCACACAGAGTAACCCAGGTACAGGAATTCTAATAAATCCCTCAGGTCTGGCTTGTTCACTATACAGCTCTTCCAGACCCTCCATTAGCTGGTCAAACTCATCAGCATGCCTTTGTGTTTGGATCCAAAATTTTGTTGGGCTGTCAACATGCTGAACAACTGCCATATGAGAAGTGTGGGGGGGCAAGCTTTCTGTAAAAAACATAGCTGTGTTCCCTTTCAAACTCTCCAGGCTGGTTAAATCAATGCCGCCCGTCTCTCTGCAAACAGAAATCCTGCACTTCTGAGATGGTGTGCTCTTGTGAACGACATTTTCACAGTCCTTTGAGGCCATTAAGCATTTCTCTCTCAATCCAAACAAGCTGTTAAGGTTTGTATTTTCATCTCCATAGAGTGTGATATAGTGTACACCTTCTGAAAGGCTTTGATACTCAAACTTGGCAATGACCGTTCTGTTGAGCAGTAAGGACTTGAGAAAGTCAATCTGTGAAGCCGTCCAACCAACACCTCGGTCAATAATACCATGGAGAGAGCATACATAGGTCACAACAGGCATGCGTAAGAATTCTGAGTCCAGTCTTCTGACATGCTCTACTTGGACAAACTGTTTCTTTCCATAATCCACTTGTAGTACCTCTGCAACACTGCTGGATGACATGACCTGCTGCAAAACAGACCGATACCACTTGCCATCGTTTCCTCTGGACGCACAAGGGGCTCCCAAGTTCTCCGGCCTTGCAAAAGGAATTCCAACCATTCCTTCATAATGCTGAGTTATCTGTTCTGTTAACTTGCTTAGCTCTTGTGAGAATACCTTAAGCTGACAAAAGACTCGAAGAGGGTTTGTTACTTCAGTGACGATCACGGTCTCGACAGTGTCAGTTTGAAGCTCTGGATACATGTAACTGTGCTGTTTTTCAGTTTGTCCAAGGTGCCCAAGTGGTATATTTGGCATCTGAGGTTCTACAGACTCCTTATTTGACTGCAAAGATCTTGAAACAAAGTCTTTAAACTTCTCAACTGACAGTTTCTTTGCAAATCCCATCTCATACATTTGCTTGGACAGACATGGTATATCAAGCAGAAACGTACGTTGAGAAACTACAACATCCTGAACACATGCAGTGACTTTTTTCCAGTGGAACGTTTTCATGTATTCCAAAGCCATTTTTGACCATCCATTGTCATGGGACAGCGGTAGGACGTTGGCAAGAACACAAAATTCAACTTCTGGAGGTAGGTAGAAGAAATCTGTTTGGCCCCATGCCAGAGCGCTATTAGTAGTACGAAATGTTTTGCCTTCATCAATGAGAAACACACTGTAGTCTGCAGAATTTCTTGACACTATTCGAGCTCGATACCATGTTTCATAGACTCGCACAAGGCAAAGGTCACCAGGGCTGCCTTCTGCCTCATGAAATACTTGTGTGGGATGTTGAATCTCTTTTCTCATTCGCTGATAGGCAGGTTTGCGATCTTGGTCAAAATTACCCCAAAACTCTACCAAAACGCAAAGAGGATTCAAGTTTACTCTGGTAATGAGCACAGACACACTAGATCCACGCAATGGGAGTTCTGGAACTGAACACATTGTGGCACCTTCCGGGATTCACGTTTCCGTTTAAGAGATTATATCGGACTAGACTTGGGCTTCCTACAAAAAAAACAGAAAGGATCAGTCAAAAAAAGAACAAGGGAATATAAAACCTATACTATTGTTAGTTCCATGATCAATGCCAACAAAGTAATTTTATTATAATGTAAACATTTTAATACAATACAAAATAAACATTTTGGCTTATTAGAAGTTTTGGTACTTCATAAATGTGGTTGAGTAGTAACAGAGTACTGTATTTTCCCAAAGATAGGCCATGGTCTATACATCGACTTTGCAAACCTGTGGTGCTTAAATGGGGCAGCCTATCTAAAAACATGAACACGTTTGCTAAAAGTATAATTCGATGCACAAAAAGACAACATCCCCAAACATTTAATGGAATTTAAATGTACTGTTTACTGCAGCAATAAACAGTTTGAAAAGCAACACAAAGCAAAGATAGATCAGTATAAAACGTGGAACATGGAAAGCGTCATTGCTTAACTCCACTTTCCACTGTTTGCTGGAACTAGCATCAGTTAGCAGTTAGCCTAGCCTTCATGGTAATCCTTGATACACTAAAATATGCAGACTGTGTATTGTAAAATAAAAGCGGTTAAAGAGTTGATCTCGTCTAAATGCAGCATATGATTAGTTATGGTTAAGTATAACCTCACAATCTGGTTGAAAATTCTGGTAAATACGATGAATGAATTTGAAGATAAATAAGAGAGAAGAAAACCCTTGATGAAAAATAGAAAATGACTAATGCTCCATTATTCTACTGCTATGATGCACCTCTGCGCATGTGATGGGTAACGAAGTTCTCTCACTTAAATGCCGCTGCAGTATAATATCAATAACCGTCTACATGTAAATTCTTCATTATCAAATTAGCAACACCAAAATTAAAAAACTTAAGCATCAATTGCAACCTGTGCTGCTTTGCTGTTGCTAATGTTGGACATGCGATCATCTCTGATATTGCAGATGTTGCGTGAAGCTTACATTTTGCAGCATAGTTCTTACATTGTGGCATGACATCGGTAAGTTCCGATTTGTATTAATTTTAATTGTTTATGCTCCACTATTGTATAAAGTCACTACTGATATAGAGCTGCAAAGTCTCCAGGGGCAGGTCAAGTTAGTTTCAGTAATGCTGTGGCTAATAACACGGGGGCTTATTTTTGGGAAATACAGTCTCTAATAGTATAAAAATATTTGAGTATATTGTGACATATTCAGCACTTTAACACTTTTAAACCATGTTTCATTTCAAAAAGAGCATCATTACTCGTGCTTAAGTGAATTTGTACTGTGGTGTGAGAAACACTGAATTAAAAATAATTTCTACTTATTGTTCCGTGATATTTTTGTAAAAAAAAAAATCATTAAAAAAATGTCACGGCGGGCTATATCTGAGAAAACCCTTATAACATGCTTTCCTGTTTGTGATTTTATTTGGGAGATTTGTTTCTTTTTTTTTCTTTTCATTCCAGATCAGCCTTCTCAAACACAATACATAGATTTTCTTTCTGCACAGAATTAGTTTTGAAATGTGGAATTAAGATTGTAATGATATTTGGGTACATTAATCCATTTTCAAAAGACTGAGCCAATAAACAATGTTTATTAAAATAAAGCTTGAAAGTTAATTGCTCAAATGTTATGAAAATAGGCTCTTAAAGCCAAGCCCGATATATAATATAATTGAGTACTCAGTATGTCCCAATAAATTGAATATCAAAAATAAGTCCAATATTTCTTGACATTCCTTTCAGAAAGTGAAATCCATATATTATAAAGATTCATTATATAGTGAAATATGTCAAGCATTTATTTCTTCGTTTGTGTGTAGTGGCTTGTGATGCACTGACTCCAGCCTCAGTCCACTCCTTGTGAAGCTCCTGCAAATTCTTAAATAGATTTTGCTTGGCAATCCTCTCAAGGCTGCAGCTGTCCATTTTGCTTTTAACAACCAGCTTCTTTAGCAATGACCTTTTGTGGCTTACCCTAATTGTGGAGGGTGTCAATGACACTTGTGGACATCTGTCAAGTCAGCATCTTCCCAATGATTGTGTAGCCTCCTGACCCAGACTGAGACCAGTTAAAGGCTCAGGAACCCTTCGCAGGTGTTTTAAATTAATTAGCTGATTAGGATGTGACACTATGCGCTTCCAAGATTTAACTTCACAGCATTCTAAATTTCTGGGTTTTATTATCTGTAAGCCATAATATATAAAAGCATTGTAAGAAAACGTCTAAAAAATACGGAACTGCTTCACACTTCGCAAAATCTGCCCTCACACAACTGAGCAGAACATGAGTAAATACGGAGAATGTACAACCCCATGCTAACTGTCAATATGCTAACCAAAAACTTTGTGTTAACGGTCTTTTCTCTCCATCACTTTAGCTCAAACTTGTAAAGTAACCCAGGCTGTTGGGTCTAATCACTTCTAAAACCCAAATAAACCCATCCCGAGTCCGAGCACCAGACCAAACCACCCCAAAAGGGTCTGTGTGTTTTTTTAATCCCACTCCATATTCACACCTAACCACTCAACAAAGATGTTTGTGCTATATTTCAATCCAAACTCATTAAAAACTGCAGGAATGAAGGCACTCTTACATTAAATGTGATAAAAGTAAACAGACTTTAGTCACAAAATACAAATTAGCTGTTTTAAAATCATATATATTAGGAATTTGCTAAGCAGCGCACAAAACACGGAGGACTGGAAAGCAGTCGCTTAACCGCCAAGCAACTTACCTAGTTTGCAGTCCATCAATTAATCAGTCACAAGTGAAACAAAACTGACCTGGACTACGTTTCTGTCCGTGTCTTCAAGTGCAAACATTCCACCAAATAAATCGTGTCTACATTTTGTCATTTAAGGCGTTTACTGAAAACGGTCGCGCGCTCAACCGTTAGCGAACGATAATTAGCAACATTAGCAACTGATGATGAAGTTCAACGGCTTGTATTTTCTGGTCAAGGCGATTTAACGTTGTTACGTGTGCCAAATATTTCAGCAACGCCATATTTAAAGACAAAAAAAGTTTTACTTTCAAAAACGTACCTGACGTTAACACGGTGGTGATGCTAACAGTGGCTAATTAGCACTTCACTTCGGCAGTAGACTCGCGCATTTCTCCACTTTTCACTTCACAGACATTGCGCTAACCGTCTACTAATGCAGCTTTGTACAAAGCAACGACGTTGTAACGTGTGTGAAAACAGATATTAAGAAACACCACCAGCTAGAACTGCTTTTTATGACATTTGTAAGGTAAAACCTGTTTGACGCCACACACTTAAAGCTCCTCCTTTCAGCCCACAAGGGCCCAAAATTGAGGCGCTGGCCTTATCCGCCAATTTTAGGAGTCAGTACTAGATGTTTGTGGCTCTTTTCCCAATCCCGTTTTTCTAAATACAGTTATATGATCACTCTCGAAATCCAAATTTAGCGCGTTTTTATTGAAGCAACAGACGGGAACAGTTATTACCTTGCCCATCACTTGGTCACCTGCCTTCGACATGACTGTGCTCAGATGATTATCACACTTCTGCTGTAAGTCCTTGTGGCCAGAGACAGAGATGAAAAAAATGTATTAAAAAATATATATTATATATAAAAATATATATATATATATACACTTTTTTTTATTTTTTTTTTAAAGCAGTAGTACATATGTACTGATGTTTGCACCTCTGGTTCTTGTGGATTATTTTTTTCTAACTGCTTGCGTTATAGCTGCTTAGTCTCTTATCTAATTTTTCTACTTGTGTGTGATAATCTAATTTAAATTTTGGTTTAGTGTTAAGTTTTTAACCTAATAATATTTAATTATACCTTATTCTTGCAAAGCGTGAAGTGTATCAGCATGCATTTCATTGCATGTAGTATGTGTAGAACTTTAATATGTACTAATGTAATTAGTCAAGTAAAGGAAGTCAATGAAAACAAGATTAATATTTTTAAAAATATTTTAATAAACAAAAACATACAATTGTCCAAATAATCACTTTTATCCATCATAATAACCATGGATTTCATGGCATATTGGAAAAAAAGAGGGGGAAAAAAAGACTTAAATCAGCACAATGTGCAATAGACAGAGACTAAGGTCTGGTAGTTGTACAAAAGATGGGTGCTATCTTTCCTCTTTTACATTACAAGTGTGAAAATTGGTGGCAAACAGCAAATATTTTAAAGCAAAACAACAAAAAACTACTTTGGGGGGTCTGTATTTATGCCATATTTCTCTTTGAGCAGTTTCAGCTGCTCTTCTTTCTTCTTTGTATCCATTTTCTGGAATGCCTGAAAGAGAAAAAAAAAAGTACACAAGATTAATTAATTAATAATTAATTAATTTCCTGAAAATGAAGATATTTGAAAACCCCTCCCATCGTGGAGATTTCTGAAAACGCTAATGTAAAAACTGTGCATTATTTTCGGACGTCTGACCCCAGCAAAGGCTTCTGATTGGCCAACACTGCTATACAGTTTAGGGTTAGATTTCCTGTTGTTTGGCTTTTTGACAGCGTTAGACATCGTTTTGTGTTTTTACATATAGACATAGATATTTTCAAAACCTTGCTTGTGTAGACAGGATTTTAGTTTAGAGAAAAAATGGAAAAATCACAGTTTTCAAAAAATACCCAGCTATGTGTAGGCAAGGTATCATTCTCTCTGCTTATTGGTCAATTCTTTCTGAGGCGGGAACAAGAAAGTAAATACAGGAAGAAGCTCCTGGGTTCAAGACTAGTGTAAAATTCTGTGAGAAACTTTGCTGAGGATGTGGAGGAACAGCAGAGCTGATTGGTCATTATCTGGACAATACATCTTGGTGTCTTCACAGAACAACAAGGAAGCTAATACGGAGCATGTACAGCTACATGCTAACTATCAACATGCTAAACCAAATATATGTTCAGTAACTATGTTCCTTGGTATGTGTTTAGCTTGAACCAGATCACATTGAAACCACAAACAAACCGAGTCTGTTTGGGATCGGACCGAGTTCACCTCCTCCTGGAAATGGATTTTGATTTGGCAGAAGTGAAGGTTCTCTACAGCTACACTCAGACTGCAGGTAAAAGAAGCACTCGATTCAATGTCTTTACACTTTTAAACATCAAACAAATCTGTTCCACACATGTAAAAATGTATTTGATTCGAGTCACTTTTTCTGCAGTGTGAACACAGGGTAAATTAAAACTCAAACTTACTCTGTTTGCATTGTAGTACAAAACAACCAGGTATCTGTTGCAAACATTGAATCCCGAGAGGTGGTCACACGCATTCTTCGCATCAAAGATGTCCTCATAGACTACATAGGCAGTTCCTCTGGTCTCGGGTGTGTTCCCACTGTTAAGAGATAATACATTAATCAGGAATTAAATATTTAAACTTTAAACAACCAACACAAAACACTTTTCTATTATCTCTGTGTGTTTGATCAGATATTTAAAAGCATTTTCAGCTTTCAAAGTGTAACACTCAGATTATCAACCGGTCCGAATGCAGCCAGGACAGAACTGGGCGTCGGCACAAATTTGCATGTCACGTCAACGATGACGTGACCATGTGGGTAAATTAACGTTGTGGGAGTGGACACACAGGCTTAACTCTGTGAGTGGGAGAACTCTCCAACTGATACGACTTTCCACTGCACTGGTGCCGGTTCCGGTTCTCGACCAGTTCCAAAGTTGGGAACCAATGAGAACCGGCCTGTTTTTCCACTGCACTAGTGCCCGAATCGGAGCCGGGTGACTACGTCATAAACCACACCCACTTCACAAACCAACAAATGCAAAACACATCTTGTGTTTACAAGAGATTCTGAGATCATATCTTCATGATCAAACTTTTTCTGCATCTTTCAACTAAACAACAAAAGATTATGTGCAAGACGACAGGTGAGATTTGTAATCACTTTTAGCTTATTTGCTGGTTTTTCATTTTTCTAGTCACAGACTAGCATTAGCTTAAATTCCCAACCTCACCTGATGACATCACAGGTTCCCGGCTACAGAACCAGGAAAAATTCCGCAATTTCGGCTCCGAACCGGCACCAACTTTTTTGCAGTGGAAATGCACGACACCGGTTGCAGAAATGCGGAAAAGCCCGGAACAGCACCAGTGCAGTGGAAAACCCATCAGTAATATAAGACAGGGAGGGGACAGGGGAGAGACCCAAGTGCAAAACAACTAGAACCTCATTTAAATATTTGTAAAAATGAAAAGAAACTTACACTCGGATTTGTCGAATAGGCCCATATTTCCCAAAAATGTCATACATTTCTTCTGCTGTGATCTTGTATGGAAGGTTTCGTATGTACAATATCCTGTTCACCTCAGGGGGCAAGCGAATCTGAGGGAAGAGGAAAAAAACAATGAGTGAAATGCAAACCAAATCCCTCATCCATCCTCCCAAATATTTCCAAAATGCCCAATTTATTTTAACGCAAACTGAAAGTTTGTTTTTCCATGGAAATGGAAACATCTAAATCTGGTTTATTGTGTCAAAAGTACAATGTAGAAATGACAATGAAATTCTTACTAGAATGCTTCTTTCACAGACCAGACATTTAACAACATTACAGTAACATTAAAATGAACACAATTAAAAATTAAAACAAACATACTAAATGTAAAAACAAAGATTCTATGTACTCTAGCTGAAATGTACTATTAACAAAGTGACCATAACCATCGCAAGTGCAGGTGTGGAGTGTATAATATCCTTTAGCATCATACTGAGTTCAGCAGTATTAGACATAAGATTTGTATACGGACATCCTGGCCCGATCAGCGCGGGCATGAACCCAAATATAAACTTTAAATGACATTTTCAAACATTGTAAGACATATAAAAGCATACGCACAATACCATGTGATACTTAACTTAATGTGTTAATTTTACTCTCTTAATATTAAAGGGCCCATAAAAAAATTGGATTTTAGTTATATTTTTAAAATAACATTCATGTATTAAGCTATAAGAAATGTTTCAGAGCAAACTCCTTTTACAAATAAGTACAGAGCAGCCAGTTAGAAAAATATTTATCCACCTTAACAGTAACCATAACAGAAAATAAAACATCCCTTGCATCACCACAGGATTTGCATACTAGTAAAACATGTCCTCCTATTATTATAGTTCTACAGACCAGTATGTTCACTCTCTCTTCAAAAGAAATGACAATACACCTAGTAGCTTAATTGAACAACACAATCAGTGATGTGCAAGCCTCTCTCTCACACACACACATTATATATATACACATTGTATATACACACACACTAATATATTACATTATATATATATATATATATATATATATATATATATATATATATACATACACACAT
>JBBIGC010000152.1:11800429-11814459 GCA_037576955.1 Lepidarchus adonis | reverse complement strand
AAATACTTTACTGTAATATGAGACGTTCATGTTGCTGCTGTTAATAAACACAGTGCTGTTCAATAAAACCTCTGCAGTATCGTTCCCGCTCATGTCATATTTCGTCACACTCAGAGGAACCGAACCCTGACGTAACTCGAGGAACTCTGTACAAAGGTTTTAAAACTTATTCAGTCACAGCTCAAAAACCCAGGACCAGACCGAACCTTGACTGAAAAGAGTGAACTCAGATAAAATAAGCATAGATCAAGTGCCCATTAAGTGCCATAAATAGTGCAGTAACTAAAAAGCCTAATGGCATTAAGACACATCTGTAACGAGCATCTAAAAAGAATTTTTAGGTTTCCCAGGTGCCGGACCAAAATAAAAAGTGAAACGACAAATCACTCGACTAAATTCCCCACTTCTTATAGGGATGTCCGTGCTCAGGTCAAGCGCTGCAGTTTTAATGAAGTCGGATTCTCCAATATACTCACTTCTCCTTTGCCTGAGGTCAAGAAAATGACCATTTCATCTGACAGCTGGTACCACTAAAACAAGGCTGGGTGAGTGCAGGAGGCAGATGGGCCATCCAAACGACTCAGCATGCAAAATTAATAGCAAACGACTGCCTTTTACATCTGCCCAAGTAGCCATTCATATCATTAGACAAGCTAGGAAACCAGACAAGCTCCAAAATGAAGTTGTAGAGCAAATGTTGTGAGTGACCAGTAGATGGAGAAAGCTTACTTTATCATTCCCTGTGCTGCAGATGGATAGACCGTCTTCATGAGAGAGCCCATTGTGAAGCAGCAGATGGTGATTTGCTCCCAAAGAGAGACTGACCACATTGTTTTAAAAAAAAATCCATAGCTCCTTTGGCCATTGGTATGTCTGCTCAATATAAATCTTGTTTGTGTCTCTGTAGACCATTATTCAACTTCATGAAGGAGACTCAGACAATTTCTGCACAATTCCAAGCATTCTAAATGAAGAATTGGTTCAAGATGAGATTGAATCAAATATGACCATGGGTATTTTAATGTGAAGCTTTGACATGAAGATCAGAAAGAAGCCAAGGAACTTGACCATAGTACCCGTGAAGACTGCTGCACATCTGTCTTTTTATATGCAACAATTGGACGGTGACTAACTCAAACATAAAAGCCACGTATTAGCCATTCAAGCAGCTCTTAACAGAACCACTCTTCAGAGTTCACCCAGAGGTTAGGCAGCATGGAGATTCAACGAACTGTAAAATTCTGAAATCCCAATAGTAAACAACTGCGAAAGGAAATCAGAACACAAAACCTGATGCAAACAAGTAAAATGGTGGATACAGAACAACAGTAGTCAGTGCACAAAATAACAATACACTGACAAATGTATTTGCATTGAACATACCATCACCTCCGTCTGGTAGCAAGTCAAATAGAACAAAAAAAAAACAAAAAAAAACTTTTATCCCCTCCTCCCGACTCAGCCACTGACCAAAAGGAAAAATCTTTTTGTGGAATTTGATGGAATTGTGATATTACAACCAGCGGACAGGATTCCTTTAAATAGAAGCAAAATTTCACTGATTGGAGGAGAAAGTAAAAAAAAAAAATACAATCTGAAAACTTGCTCTGGATTTATATTTAAAAAAAAAAAACCTCAAAATTAAAAACAAGAAATTGCAGCATGATCAGTTTAGACTTGTGGATAGTTAATATTAAATATAAAACATTTAACCTAGAGATATGCACAGACAGAGTTAGCCACAAACGAACACTACACAATATGGCAATAACAGAGAAAGACAAAAACATCAATTTCCTGTCTCTGTGACAACAGAGCGCTTACTGTGGGGGCCGGAAAAAAAAAGAAACTATTTAACTGTTTCACAGTCAGTTCTACATTTTGTTCTTATAAAGTAACATCCAAACACAACCTCAACAACATTAGTGTAACAGTAACAAGTTCAATAACAAAAGTCACAAACGCACCACAACAAAGGTCTAAATATGTAGAACAGTACTCAAATATTAACAAATTCAAACCAATTTCCAACAATAAAACAAAAATTTTAAGAGTAGTAATAAAAAATGTTTTTTAATATGTCCAAACAATAATCAAATTATCATTGAGAAAGCGTTTCCACAAAAAAATGAATATAACACTAAATAAAAATAACAGAACAACAGTAATGGTATAAAACCTGAAATTACCTGCACGCAATACCAGAGTAAAATCTTACACCTGCATACGAATCTGTAATTAAAGCAGAACTATAGAAACATCTCAATTTGAACAAAAGAACAAAGATTACACATTCAGTCAAACCCAGTTAGCTTGCCCCTATTGGTCAGGGCTTTAAATTTGCAGAGGCGGGGTGGTGAGCTAAACGGATTAGTGACGTACACCGACTAACAGGCTGATAAAATCGAGCTATAAAAGTGTCAGCGATATCCTGCTGCGTCTTTGCCAATTTATTGCCGTGATAGACGCTAATATCCTTTTTTTACTCCCCAGTCACAGAATGTAACACATGCATGTAATGATGCTGCGGAGGCTTTTTTGAACAGTTGACAACATGCATGAACGCGCTGCACGCATATAGCCAACACCAGTCTTTTTCATGGCAGTCCCTTATTACCGTTAAACATTTAGTAGGCATTCAACTGCATTCTACTACTGAACATAAGACAAAAATGCCTGTACTGTAATAGGTCAAATTTAAATGTAACATAGTACTGGTTATACTAGCGGAGGTGGTAGTACTGGTTATACTAGCGGAGGTGGTAGACAGACGGACGAACCAACCAGCCATCAGTCAAACAGCGGGGTTTCCTGTGTTGATTGATGACTAAGCAGAACGAGGATGCATCAGTGATTGGTCCACTGTACGTTAGTGTTGCCCACCCACCAACAGCAGCTGACCTACAGAATTAGCACAACTGAGCGCATTCTAGGCTACAATGCTAACACTAAGTTTGGCGAGCTATAGACGCACACACCTGACACTTGTGGCGAGGGCGAGGAGGGTGGCTTAATGAGGTAAATAACATCTTTCAGGGTTCGATGAGATATTGGGGGGTGAGCTAAAATGGTTTGACTGTATTTTCAGGACCTTTGCTTCACATCCAGTAGGACACACTGACGGTAAACTAAATTATTTATTGCATGCTATATCCTGATCGCAACATCCAAAAACCTCTCATTCTTTTGTCCACATTCCATATCCTTATGCAATTTACACGTCTAAATATGGATGATGCTATAATAAGCTGAACAACATAATGTGAATATAAACTCTGGGCTAATTGTACAGTAGAAGATGCCAAAAGCATTCTGCACCTGAAACAAAAGGCAGAGTCATTCTCATTGATGGCTTGCGGAAGTAAACTCAAGAAGAGCACTTCTGGGAATGTCCTCAAGCATACTAAAGAATTCAAAACATCCATCCATCCACACACACGAGAGAGTGTGTGAGGGACACCTCTCTGACCAGTGCCAAAGAGTTGAGCTGTTTAAAGTAGGGCAGAGAAGAATGCTTGGCATATCTCCATGATTTACAGACTTGGTCTTGTTCCAGATATCTAGACTTGCTTATGAGCAGACGACTTATACTCACTTGGACAACGTTCTCGCATCTAAGTTTCATACTTCCTAAGTCTTAAAATAACAATTACAAATTTCTCTGAAAATATTTAAAGGAATTTATTCCAAATCCTGAATTTCAGAACTTTCAGATAATGATATGTACTGTTAATCTGCAATCAAATATTATTTTACAGCAGGGGTGCGAAACTCATCCGGGAGCTCAGATTGGTGATCTACCTGCGCAGACACACCTGGTTTAACTCACCTGTTAATTGCTGTGTGTATCTACTGTGCTGGACACTGATCGTCCAGGACCTGAGGTCGACACCACAGCTCTAAAATAATATTTAACTGCAGGTTAACAGTAGATACAGTATATTTTTCCGGAGGCTGATAGGCTGGAACTAGAAGTTGGCCACACTGGGGAAAAAAGTATCATGATCTTAAACATTAAGGATTTTTCCTCCTCCTGAAGAACCAGAAAGATGGAACTGTTGGAAATTTACACTCATTAACTCATGCTGCACCCAAGCACAACTCTGCACTTAAGTACTAATGGCTTCCACAACATACTCAAAGAGATGCGCGGCTGATTTTACAGATGGGCTGAATTTCAGCTTTGTGGTCATGCAGTGTTTGGGGAGAATGAGAAGCAATCATCTGCTCCAGAATCGCCACCGGACGGACGGATACATTTCTGACAGAAACCTTTCAGCAGCTGTCGAAATGTTTTTGCAGTTGAAGCACAACCACGAACTGATTCCCCTGAACGCAGAGCCATTTTATTACTATGCCTGTGTGAAACAGCGAACAGTAGAAAAGTGAAACCAGGACATGGCAACACAACGTACAGGTTGGTCGAGCTGTGGCAGCAGCAGGCCGGTGTGTTTGATGTTTTATCTCCTGATAAGTATCTTTGCATAAACATAAAATACACTAAAGTTCGCAAGAGATCACGACACAGCACAGCAAGGAAGAAAGAGGGAGAGAAACTGTAAAGTTCTACAGTAAAGTAATAAGAGTATTGCTCAACGCTTAATTACAAGTCCCTCTGCAAAATGGACAAAACACATTGCCCAGGTCTTCAAACATTTTCATATAGGCTTTTTGTAGCTGATGATTCTACAGGTTTTAACTTAACCAAAAATCAGTTTTCTCTTGGTCTAGTATTCATGAGAATTAAGAAAACAAAACCCAACAACATAAATCGGCCCTGTAAAATGTAAAGAAATGGAACAAACATCGACAAAGGTAAAATCGTAATGTGTGTTATGTATTTTCATTAGCATTATAAATTTAAGCCTATGCATATTATTTGCAGAAAAGATTTCCTTCCATGTTATTTACCTTGTTAAGCCACCAACCTTTAAGTACAATGTGTCAGGTGTATGCATTTCTCCAGCTATAGCTTGCCAAACTTGGGTCTGTGTTAGCGCTGTAGCCTAAAATGCTCTTAGTCATGCTAATTCTATAGGTCTGCTGCCGCTAATGCTGCTGCTGCTGCCATTGTTTTGTCATTATCAACTAATGCTCAATTAACTATTGCATGTAATGATGCTGCAGAGGCTTTATTAAGAGCAATCAACATGCTAGCGTCATGCGTCATTATGAATGTGCAGCACGTATATAGCGAATGCCAGTGTCTCTCATGGGAGTCCAGTATTACCGTATAGCAATTAGTAAGCGTCCAACTACATTCTACTACAGAATATGACAAACAAACGCCTTATTCACTCCCCCGTGATCCGTTATGATAACTCGCCACCTCCTTCTCTCGCCATATTTAGGGCCCGGACCAATGGGAGCGAGTTAATGGGGTTTGACTGTAACTCAAATACTGTGGTGTCACAGTGAACTTCAAATTTTTCAAGTGAATTCCACTCATGAGCAAGAAAGAGAACAGGTCTTGTTGTGATTTGCTTTGAAACGCTCAACCACCACCATTGTGTAGTAATATTTTCCCTGCGTACTATAAACTGAACAATATAACAAATAGTTCCCGCTTGAAAAAAGTGTAAATCTCATAAGAGTCCAAACAACACAAGCTGCACCACCTTACACATCATCTGCTCCTCAGCCTCATGGCTTTAGATATACATTTTTAAAGGCCTCTCTGCTTCGCCGAAAGAGAAAAACAAAACTAAAATTGGGTTAAGAGAACTGTGTCTCCCTCAGGCTTCAGCAAATGTGACAAAGGGCTAAGCAGGGCTTCAGAGAGGCTGGCTCCATTTTGCCCTTATATGGGCACTGGAGGTGGGGGCATACAAGGGGCAACAAGACCAGCACCACAATGGCTGCCTTGCTTCTTCTGCTGTATCATGCTCCTCAACACAGCTCTAAGCCTAAGCAGACCCACACATTCTGAACAACAGACGCCATACAAACATGAACATACAGTGAACATCGGTTTGCAGGAAAATGAGCAAATTCTTTCATTAGAATTTCATTAGAATGTATATTTCCTTCACCTTAATTACCCTTTATTAATCAGCTAATGTTTTTTTAAAGAATGGAGCAAAGGGAATGAAGCTTGTTTGAACAAGGGGTTGGTGTTAAAAGGGGGTCTCCATGGCTGGTCGTAAAAACGTGTAGGAGTTTAGGGCGTAGAATTCTTCCTGCAGCCTACCAGTCGTCTGAATGGACACTTCTGTGCTGTGAACTCCGAATCTCAAAAGCGTCGGGATACAAAAGAGCCGTGTCTTGGAGTCTAGGAGAAGACAGAGGGTCTTCACTGATCCGCAGGCCCACTCTGAGACATCACTGTTAACTCTGCAACAATATCGGCCTCTGGTTGACTACTGCCTCTGTGCTCGTCCGAGAAACAAAGAGATGAGAGAGTTCGCATCTTCAGCTGAGCTTCATTAGTCAGACTCTTACTAGTGTGAAGATAAAATAAGTCCCTGAATGGTTCTGGGCCTCGACAGAAAGAGAATACATTAATAAATACATAAAAATACAAAGTATTAACAATAATTGGTATGATTCCTTCACATTTAAAGTAGGTTCTCCACTCTCGTTTACGGAAAGGTTCTTTAAAGAGTTTCGTGTAGGCTGCAATTACTTCAAGCACGTCAACAGCTTCATCTTTCACTTTGTTTAGCTCCTTTAAGAAGAATATCTGGGTCATCCAGTCCCTCAACCTCAGAACTGCACCATGACGTAACAGAAAAGACGTGTTTGGTATTTGGCTAATCTTTCTGCTCAAATAAATAAACAGAAACGTTGTGTGTTTTTATGAAAAAGAAAGAAATTATTTTAATTAAGGGCCTCTTTGCAGGAACACTAGATCCGTTTTTATGTGCCATCTCTCCCTTTTTGTCCCGGATGGTTATTAGACCCAACTTTAATATGAAAAAGCTGAACTTTCTTCTGAATCTTCTGTTACAATGGACAAAAACATCATAAATCCTGAAATTCCAGCAGCTGCTAAAATCAATGAAAGCAGAGCAGGACTGAGAAGATCCAGGCAGCTCAAGAGGGAGAAGCTGAAGATCATGGCAGCTGGGGAGCCAGGTTTGGAAAGACTGGTCTACATTAAGCTATTAGAATGAATACAGCTTTTGCAACCAGTGCATCAAACGCTGTCAATCAAATAGGCCAATAAAATACCCACATGTCAATCATGACTAATATTTCTGCATTTCTCACAATGTACTTCCTTTCTGACTAAACCCGTAAACTCAGCATGAAGTCTCTTCTCTGATACACAGGATGTAAATCTGAAAAGTGAAACGAGAACAGGAAGTGCTGTGAAAGAGAGAAAACACTTTTTCACATTGTCCTGCATGCGTGTGTGTAATAACGCACTGCTCAGCATTCACTCACAAACATTTCTCAAAACAAATGTTAAAAGAAGGTTGTGGAAATTCCTTGGTCGACAAAATCAGCTTCAGTGTAATCATGTTTTTGCTACATCCACAATCTTAACCCTAAATGAATAAATATAAAGAATTTTGAAATGATAAAAATCACAACCTGTTTAGTTTGATTCCTTAACCTAGAGAACACACCGTATTTCCCCAACGATCACACACGCTTATACACTAATTTTATAAACCTGGTGTTGATGACGACATCCCATAATGATTAGTTGAATGTAAATGTGCTGTTTACTGCAGCAATGAACAGTTAGAAAAGTAACACAAAGCAAAGATCAGATCAGTGATGATGTTCTCACTTAAATGACGCCACATCCCGACTCTTTTAGCCCTTTGCTACATTACATTACATCCTAGTGTAGAATACAAGCTCCATTTAACAGAAATAAAAGGAAAAAAGTTTATTGTTGGCTGGAAAAGATGAGTTTTTAATTTTCGTTTGAATGACTGGAGGGTGGGGCTACTGCAGAACAGCGCTGTCAATCATCCGTCTACATGTAAAATCTTCAGTATAAAATTAGCAACACTGGAATGATAAAATTATTATGTTTAACTTTCTTCAAATCCTTCAAAATCAAATCAACATCAGACACGTGTTTATCTGTGATTTTGCAGATGTTGCTTCCCATAGAAACAACCTGGAGCTTAAATTCTGCAGCGTAGTTCTTGCATTGTGGTATGATATCAGTAAGTTCAAAATATGATCAATGTAATAGTTTATGCTGAACTACAGTATAATATCACTGGTATTGAGCTGTAAAGACTCCAGGGGTGAAATTAGATTCTTCTACTTCAGATCAGTAAATTCAGTAACACTGCAGCTAATAACATGGGGATTATTTTAAGAGTTTTAAACATAAATGAACATTTTCTGTGGCTTCTGTTGTTACTTTGCATCACTAACAAACTTGAAAACTGATTCACTGACATGAAATGTTAGGGGTGTGTTTGGGAACTACAGACTTTTAACCTGGTTAGCAACATTAGCCTGCAAATTTCAGAACAAAATAACTAATAATACAAGTTCAATTAATTTTTAATCAAACTAAACTGAGAAAATACCACTAGTTTTTCCCACTTGTGCGTCATTCACTGGAGATGCACCAAGCAGAACGTCTGTACAAAAAACAGAGATGAATATTGAAGGAAAACGTTTGAACACTTCCCAAACGTAGACTTAGAAAACTACAAGACTTCAAAAATCAATATCTTGCTCTCCTGTTACAGCTGCATCTCACTGAACAAAGACCTCAGCAGATTAACACGTGCCAGCTGGAGGAGCCAGTGAAGACTTTTTGGATGGCACACAATACATTTTACAGACTACAAGCTCCTCTTGGACTCTTTCTCGGTCTTACATGCCCACTCAGCAGGCCATGAAATCTTAACACAGAAACTTACGTTAATCAATTAGTCAACGTTTAGCTGCATTTGGAGACTCTAAAGGGGACAAGCTCAGTTTCGCTCCAATTTCCTCAACGTTAGGTTCTTGTCAATCGCTCTACAAATGCAAAGACATTTCTATAGCCTGTGTAATGAGAAAGAAAGAGACTGAGCTCTTTTTCAGCTTTGAAATCAGCACCTGCTACAGCTTCAGCTTGGATGTGGATGTCTACCTAAACTTGTGGAGCATTTGCATACCTCGGCACACAAAAACATTTTCCGCCATGATGGAGCAGCCAAACTGGCTTGTAATTAGATCCTCTGCGTTTCGGATTCTCCGGGAGATGGTGCAAATGCCCAGAGGCCCAACCACCACTGGGGTTGAGCTGTGCAGCTGTCGCTGTATGTCTGGCAGCAATGGGTCTGGGATAACAATAATAAATCTGGAAACTTCTGATGGGTCAGAAAAGTGCAGAGCCCAGAGAGAGCTGGAAGAGAAGCACATTAACAATCTGACAGCTCTAAATAAATGCTGGTTTCTCATTGGTATTACATATTATTGAGCAGCACAGCTCCCAGTGAAGAAATAAGCAATTGGTCTTATGCTCCTAGTCGTTAAAAAGCTTTTTAGATGATATTTAGCTGATGTGCCATCTCCCCAAAGGAACACAAAATTTTTGTCTGCAATATTTACATTCATAGCTACAGTTCAGAGTCTAGCAGTGATTAACTGATAGTTTATACACTTCCGGTTCGCTCCACCGGAAGTAGGTATAATAATGTGATCAAATAAATAAAGATTATTAAATTCAAAGACTTTTAACGTTACGCCGTTGCAACCACGACCTTGAGTAAAAACAAATAATTCAGCTACAGTCAGAAAAAGTAATCAAATCCCGTGGCTGCTTCCTTTAGCCTATTTTACTGTATATAAACAGTACTTTACATTTGTACTGGCTCACCTCAGATAATGTACACCACACATCCTCTCTGCTCTCTACAGTTTACCTCCTCTGCCTGAAAAAATTCAAACCATATTTTATTGCTCTACTTAGTCATAATACGATCCGGTACAACCTTAAGCACAACGTTCATGTCAAAGTAAACATACGAACTTTCCCCGCACGAGGCGAGGGCCTCAACTCACTTCCGGCGGCGTTTCCGCGAGTCACGCACTCGCTCTGTAGCCGTTACACACGAGCAGCTCCACAACGACTACCGGGGAAGCTGGATCATTGTCTAAATGCGACCAAACAGTAGCCTAGCCCTACTTTATAGGCTATGGAAGAAACGTTAATATTTCAGACTTACCAATAATTTCCCCCAAATGTGGTTCTGTCAAGGTTTTTCCCCACTACGGCTTCTGTTTTGCTCCACCTTCTCCGTCAGCCACGGCTCTCTGAACAAATATCTCCAGAGCCGGGCTCTGTCCCGATTTTACAGCAAAAACGCCCCCTCCCTTACTTCCGCTAGTGAGAGCCTCTTTCCGAAGGGGGTGTAAACCCGTACTAAAACGTTCTGCGGTTTAAGGTTTGTTACTGATTTTAGGATAAACGTAATAAAGCGGTTGCTAAAATAATGCTTTAACATTAATTAGTTGATTCTAAACAATTTGGCTGCACGACGTGGATGGAGAAGAAAAGTAGGGGAGTCTTCGTGATTTGGGATCAAGCCAAAAGCGTGAACGCAATCACTGTGTATCTACCTAAAATGGCCGTGGCGCAATCGGTATTTCAAAATAAAGTCCCCTGCAGCCCACTAAAATTAAATACCATTGCCCCCAGGCCTGGACTTTTTGTGTATCACGCGGGTGTGTTCCATTTGTCTGCATATTATTTCACAGCCTCTTTAGGGGAGCAGGCCACAAGTTATGACGAGAAGCCCAATAAAATGATCAATCACACGTCATTACACAAAACATAAGGAGATTAAAAGTTTTAATATACAATTCTACAACTGTGTTTTGTTATTATTATAAATAAAAAATATTTGATTTAATTAATTTATCACAAATACAACAAATAAAATATCAAATTAAACATCACATATATGCAATTTTTAGTATATTATTATTATTATTATTATTATTATTATTATTATTATTATTATTAAAATAATAATAATAATAATAATAATAATAATAATAATAATAGTTATTATGATTATGATTATGGTTATTAGTAGTAGTAGTATACCTGCTACTATTACTATACCAATGATGATAATAAAACCCCATTTCCAGGTGGTTTGGGTGAAAGGTCTGGATTGCAGGCAGGTCAGTTCAGCACCTGGACTCTTCTACTACAAAGCTGTGCTGTTGTAACAGATGCACTATGAGGTTTAGCATTGTCTTGCTGAAAAAGACGTTGTCTGGATGGGAGCATATGTTGCTCTAAAACCTGTATTCATTAATTCCTTGCATAATTTACGGTGCCTAAGCCGATGTGTAAGCTGCCATAGGTACTGATGTACTCCATACCATCAGAGACGCTAGCTTTTGAACTGAGCTCTGATAAAAAGCCAGATGGTCCCTCTCCTCTTTAGTCCAGAGGACGTGGCATCCATGTTTTCCAAAAATGAATTGTTCTCAACTTTGCTTCAATTTAATTTTAAATGACCTTTAGCTCAGTGAAGACAGCAGCATTTCTGGATCATGTTCAAACATGGCTTCCATCTTTTCATGGTTAGATCTTAAACCTGCATTTATGATCTTTATCACGTGGTGTCCATTATAGAATCACGCTTAATGCTGTGTAAAGTGAATTTGTGATTATTTTGTCTTTTGAGCACAGAGAATTCTCCAGATTCTCAGAATGAGTTCGCATTGTTCATGTCTCACTTTCAACATTTCACATGTTTTCTATGTTCTATTGTGAAAAAATATGGGTTCATGAGATTTGCATATCATTGCATTTTATTTTTAACTACAATTTTACAAAGTGTTTATGGAGGAGAGATTATACAACAAACACAACAACTACTACTAATGATAATAATAATAATAACAATAATACATTCTTATTATAATATGTTAATAATCTTGCATTATTATAATGATAAATAAATTATTATACATTGCTTTTCATACAGACATTATTAAGGCCTAATGAATGACCAGTAAACTGGAAGAAACAAAGTGAGGAGGTTTACAAGGTGGACAGTGACATCTAGTGGCCATATCAGGTAATGCAAATTTCTATTATAATCTATGTTTAAAAAGCCTGGCACATTGTTTTTTTACATTCTCTGGCTGTATGAATAACAATAATATCAAATCATGCTTGGATGGCTATAGTTGCTGCTATGCTCATAATTCAAAACACTATAACTTTACATTCCTGAGATCAACATAAAAAGCGCACATTCTATTAGTTCCAATTCCGTCCACCAGATGGCAGCATGAGTCAGTCTTCATCAGAGGCTGGAATCCTGCATGGCTGCCCTTCAAACAGGGGCACTGCTGCAATATACACACACAGTATGTTAACTTAGCTCCTTATAGCGAGAACAACAACAACAACAACTACTACAATAACAATAACTACAACAACAACAACAACAACAGCAACAACAGCAACTATTATTATTATTATTATTATTATTATTATTATTATTATTATTATTATTATTATATATTTATAAATAATAATATCTTCCTTTTAAAAATGTATTAGTATTATTTTTTACACATATTTATCATGTAATAACAAATGAATGTGACTGTTATGGGTAAATATACACAGCGGATGTCTTACTTGGTGTGCTCCTGTGGGATCTTTGAGACACTCTTAGCCCCTCCTTACTCAGTTTAGGCACTGGGGCCCTTACTGGACCTGGCCTTATCCCAGCATTCCACTGGCTTGAGCCGAGTCTCTTTTCTGGCTCTTTATTGGCTGAGAGAGCTGCTAAACTTTGCGTTGCCCACTGTGGCCTGTTCTGTCTTCTCTTACCATCTGCACTGAGGTCCAGGGACAAGAACATCTGCGAAAGCAAAGTCAGAATTCAGCACATCATCTATTCCCGACTTAGGATCTGCCAGAACCGCCATACATTATAAAAAAGAAGTAAAAAAACACTGAAAATAGACATTTAACAGTAAGGCCCAAAATGCGCATATTTAAGCATATAAATGTTTACGTCGACGTTTTTGGGATCATATGCTGCAGTAAAATCAGTTCATGTTTAATACAAGATTCTAAACTGAGAAAAAAACTCCTTTTAACAATGATTATGGTCCAGTTTAACTGATATATCTGATTATTTTTGGCACCCAGTTAGTATAAAATGCAGTAAAAACACTTTATTTTTGTGTAAATTAGTATAAGTTTTCTGATAGCTGTTCTTTTGTCGTGGGCTACTTATGTGAAATCAATATTTTATTGTTTAGCAACTTTGTCACACAGCAAGAAGGTCCTGACGTTGCCTCCTGGTTTTGAAGGTGTTCATCCATCCTGACTTTAATGTACTTTTGATCATGTCTTAATTTTCTACATTATTTCAGTGGCATGTTTCTCTCAGAGCAGTTCAAACACTCCAGGTGATTAATTATGAATTAGTTTAACACAATAACAATATTACTGTAATATATCTCAGTCCACGCGTCTCACTGACCACTATGGATCAACCCCATGTGACATTATCTCATTTATTATTTATTATATAAATTAAAAAATAAACGTTTTCAAAGTATTTATATTCATCAATTTTATTGCAGTTTCATGGCATGTGCTAAAATAAAATGTGAATGTTTTGGTCGTTGCTCAGCAACGCTAAGGTCCCTTTGCTTTTTCTTAACTGAAACTTTCCCTTTTTCCTGGTCTTTAAATGGGGCGTCTCATAATCGCCGAACATATGAACATTTATACTGAAACCGTCTTTCATGTTTGCTAATTGTGCTAATGGCTGAAAAATGAGAAACCACAAATCTGAAGCACAAAACCTGTTCCCATGGCAGCGGAGATTATTCATCTGCAGAGAGTAACACCACATGTCCAGGACACGTTAATAATATATCATATAATAAAAGAGATTCAACATTACTGCTGATCATCTTAACACTGCTTTACATTTGGGTGCCAGCATTAACATATTACCCCAACAATATGGTAATTATGTTTAAAACTATGTTTAATCCCCATGTTATTAGCTGCAGTGTTACTGAATTTACTGATCTGAAGTAGAAGAATCTAATTTCACCCCTGGAGT
>JBBIGC010000152.1:11774545-11793257 GCA_037576955.1 Lepidarchus adonis | reverse complement strand
TGTAACGCAGCTTGTATTCTACACTAGGATGTGATGTAACGCAGCTTGTATTCTACACTAGGATGTGATGTAACGCAATTTGTATTCTACACTAGGATGTGATGTAACGCAGTTTGTATTCTATAAACCGCCCCATTTAAACAAGACTCACACACACCAGGTTTGTAAAATCAATGTATAAGCCGCAGTATATTGTTGGGGAAATACTGTAATACTCTATCTGGTGCTATCAGCCTGAGGAGGCAGCGTCCATGAAATAATAATATGGATCGGAAAATGTCAGAGAACAAACTGTTAAGGAATTATAAAAGATATAGTCCTATAATTACTCAAAGATATTTAATACCAGTTTATTTAGACTTTTTTTGTTTGATTTCTAAAAGCATGGATCCCCACCCCATTAACACATGCCTGGATTGGACCTGATCCCACCAAACTGGATTGGACAGAGTGTTATTTATAGAAGGCAAATGCTGTTTGAGTGCCTGCTTATTAATATTTATTAATGTTGTCTTCCCTTCTTTCTCAAGGTACAACTGACCAAATGCTACATATTCCACATACAGAGATTAGAATGAAAATGGTGTAATATTGATGTTTCTCCAGCTCCAGAATCTTCCAACCAAATCCATTTCCTTTTGTTACGTCTACACAACCCCACTGTGCAACATGATTTCTCATGTAAAAGCTGCTGAGTGCGTATAATGCCTCTCATATATGTGCTCTCTGAAGACTTCCTGACTCGAGGAACAGTCAGTGGAGCAGACACGCGATGACTGCGAGAGCTTACCAAAGATTTGGCTTTGCGCAGCCTGTATGACGAGGCAGACAGGCCTTTCTTTGTGTTTTCTTGCATTGTTGTGTTGGGATTAGCTCTTCTGCCTCTGGCTTGTCTGCAAAGAGAATGAGGACACATTTATCCCAGTTTACACTTAGGGAATACACACACACACACATGCAAGGTTTATATAACAAGGCTCTATGTCTCTATATATAGTATTATATATAGTATAGGCCAGGGTTCACCAACATGAGGTGCCCACAGACCTGTTTCAAAAGAAAATGTAATTTTATCGCATTCTTTTTTTTTATCACATTTGCATTTATATAGATTTGACAATGAAACTCGCTGTCAGTGAAGATGTGGAGCTGAAAACATGGCAGAAAAAAGAAAGAAAATGTATCATTTTCACAGTGAATGGGAGGAAAAGTTATTTTTTGCTGCTGTGAAAGTCACAATGGGGAGAAACACTACACTACATGTCCAAAAATGTCGTAGAAGTAGAAGTGAATCATTTGAAAATTTAAACAATTGCTTGGATTAATATAAATATAAATATATACTAAATATAATATAAAGTGAAGAATATTGATATTATTTGTTTCCCAGTCGTTGTTGATAAAATTGCATACATGATCAGTGTCTTCACATCATCATTAATCATGAATATATAACTATATAACTAAATATATAGTATATATATATATAACTAAAGATTTGTTTAAGAATCTGTGTGTATGGAATTTCAGAAGTGTGTATGGAACTGGTAGCTCTTCGTACGGCTCAGTACCCGTGAAGTAGCTCTCAGTTTCAAAAAGGTAAAGTCTGTGTGTGTGTCTAACAACATGGCTGCCGGTAGTTAATGGGAGTTGTTGACTCACACTTGTCGCGCATGCTCAATTGGGTCGAGGTTCTCTAAATAGTTGAAGCGTATTGTGTCCGTGGGGTTCCTGTCTGAGTCTCTCCATGGTGGAAGTCCTGTTGTCACTGATCTGTGCCCAGTTAAACCGCGTCCGGGCCTCTGTTTTTGGCAGCCAGTCTCAGTCGTCAACTCCTCCATCTCGCTGCCAATCATCCTCACCTCAGGAACGATGAGCTCTTCTCTGGCTGGTGTCTGGAAAACAGAGGCCGAAATTGCAGTAAAATGTTGTTAGCAGATCCCTACTCTAAAGACATGTTGGAAGAGAATCGAGAAGTAATGTTGTGGGCTGATCATTGTAATCTAGCATATACATATAAACCCACTAAAATAGTAAGTAAAAGTGTATTAACTATGTGCTAATTATAAACGGTCAGTTATCAAGCTTCGGAAAAAGAGTAGAGATTAACCTGCTCTAATTTAGAGTAAGACATGAGAAGTGAGAAATACTGACAGTAATTAGTTTTTCATTAAATTATATCATAAAACACTGAACACTTTTATCACCAGCTGCTTTGCTAGCTCAGTATAGTATATCAACACCAGATATAGGAGAATAAACCTGTGTCTACATTAAAGAAAACCCTGAATATTTCTTCATTTTCATAAACTCATTTTGCCAAACCGTGTTAAAATAATTTCAAGAGTCAAAGTCTGCCATACTAATAAAAATAAGACTAAATGAGTAATGTAAATAATTGAAATATTTAGTGTAACAACTTTTTAGTGCCCGCACTGACTTTACTGAAACTTCAATCCTTGTATTTGTGCTCAATTACTGATGTGTAAATTTGATCCACTTTAGCAGATACATGCTGTTTTGGGGTCTCACCTTTGGCCTGCTTATGTGCAGCCCCTGCACTGTCTCTACATAGTGTCTCTTCCACACACTTTGCTCAAATGGAGTCGGAGCAAATGTTATACACCAACCAAGTCTTAGACATTTTGGCATCCACAGCTGGTCCAGCTCCACCAGGGTCTTCCAGTGCCAGCTCACCTGCCAACGTGTCATAACAAACAGACAATATATATTCCACATGAGTGCTGTTGTGTTGAAGGACATGGTTACATGGACATTTTAAGTAGCATAAGCAGTAAATTCATCTAATACGCTTATTGATATTTTAATAAAAAGCACTTAGCATTTGTTACTGTAGTTTTGCTCTGGACCTAAAAAGTAATAAAATCATCTTTCCCACCAATTAGCACGATAAACGCATTACCGCATTATCAAATATTTCCCAAACAGTTATTAAGTGCTCTTAAATAAACATACTTATTGCTCCAGAGTCTTTTTTTTATCCATTTTGGGACTTAGGGTGCTACCCCATTGGTCATTGCAGGCAATAAATACATAAATAAATAACCATAGTGAAAACTCTAAATCATTTATTACTAAATAGTTTTACTAAAATGATTTGTTGAGTTTTAGAACAGAAAAATACAGCACCCCATCAGATTCAGATGCCCAGATAACATCTGACGGTGCTGCAGTGCTTTTGACCTATTGCTTTACAGCATTTTGGCTTATTTCTTTCCTATCTAAAGCTCCGGGTGCCACGGCTAATTTAACATATAGTTTTTAATTCGTTCAAAATATTGCTAAAAATTAAATGCTAAGTGTACATCATTCATAATTTATGTTTAAATAGAACAAAGAGCAGTTTGGACGAGTACAGTCAAACCCGGTAAGCTTGCCCCCGTTATCTCACCAAATTCGCCTCTCGCCATGAAAAGCTGCAGAATAGATTTCCTTCCATGTTATTTACCTCATTAAGCCGCCAACCTCACCCCTCGCCCTCGCCACAACTCACACAGTTTTCATGATTTACATTTCTCTCTCTAAAGCTCACCAAACTTGGGTCTGTAGCCTAGAACACACTCAGTCCTGCTAATTCTATAGGTCAGGTGCTGCTGCGTGGGTGTCACTAAAGTACAATGGACCAATCACTGATGCGTCCTCTGTCTGGATGGTGTCTGGATTGTCAATCAACAAAGGAAACCCTGCTGTTTGACTGACGGCTGGTTGGTTGGTCCTGTCCACACTCAGCTTCCATTTTGAGTTTGCAGGTTAGTGAATTAGAACCAAAAAAGTTGCATTCTCTAACTGGTAAACAACAAAAAGAAATTTGCATCTGTCTCGGCAATAACTAGAAAAGACACAGCAGGATATCGCTGACGTTTTTACTACTCGAGTTCATCAACCGTTAGAAGACGTACAGTTGGTGACATTTTCAGCCAAAAGCAAAAATGGCTGAACTTTGACGTTCAGTTTGACGCTGTATCTAATGAGTCGACTCAGGTTTCACATGTGGAGGCTGTTAAAGCCATTGACCTCGTAATGAGTTACTTCCAGCATAGTCAGCGACCGACACCGGACGACATACAGTACAGCTGCTATGGGTGGAGCGTTCGCCTGGTTTCCCCAAAATCATCAGAACTAATAAAGACTTAACAGTAACTATATGCATGAGTATGTACTATGTAGTGTAGAATTATGTACAGTAGTAAAAGGGACTTGTTTTGTGATGTTATTCATGGTCATATTATGACTTTTTGAAGACATTAATATATTATTCATGCATCATAATTTTTTTATTTAGCTTTTAATCCAAAACAGTCAAAGAAACCGTTTTCAAAGAAACGTCACTAATATAGTAACTTTCCCTTTCACTTTTCTCTCTCATTTATCCGTTTAGAGAGCCTGTCTATCGCCAAAATTAAGGGCCCGGACAAATAGGGACGACCTAACGGGATCTGACTGTATCTCTAAATCTCTAAAGAAATGTTATAATTGTAATGGCATGTTACTAGTCTGGTCATTTTATTACTGCTGTGTGTATTTCTGGTTGTTTTCATATTTTAGCTTCAAGTTTCATTGTACTTATTTTTACTCTATTTCTTATTTTTGAGTATTTGCACAGTGTGTCATTTGTTTCTGAACAGGTTGGTTGTGAGGAGGTTCTGTTTGGGTTTGATATGCTTGATACTTATACTAAGCCCCATTCAGCTGTTTTGTCATGTGTTTATTGTCATGTGCACCTCATGTACAGACCTGGTCTATAACTCACACTTGCTTACAGTCTGTAGACTAGACATTCTCCACAAAAGATATTTTTCATTGCTCACTTAGCTTTTGTGCTCATTATGTACTTAAATGGAGAAACTTGCATAAATAACAATAAAGAAAAATACAGGTTATGATATTTAAATAAAAGCTGACAGAGGTTTTAGTCACCAATTGTACTTGTAAAATTTAAATGTCTGGAACTGAAATTGTTTCAATTTTGTGATGATTTTTTATACTTCACTGTTTCCTATTTAGTGTTAAATGTGAGTAATTTAATACTTCGTTGCACTTGGCTTGTTTTCACTTTGCACACTGTGTTGCTTCTCATTTTGGCCTAGGACATCCTTGTAAAAGAGAATTTCTAATCTCAATTCATTTTCTTCCTGAATTTAGAACCAAAATTAAATTAATTTAACTGGGCAACATTTTAACCATATTTTAAAAATGGTACACAGTTTCAACAGCATATTGAACGGAACTGTAAATAAAAATTTACAGATAAAAATAAAAATAGTCATCGCTATTTACCTGTGCACATCTACACAGGCTCCTGGGGTCTAGGAATGAAAAGATGTAGAGAGATAAAACCCTGGGGAGACAATTAGTGAAGTCCAGAGCTTCTTCCGGCACCTGACTGCACAGAGACTGCCTGAAGTACTTCAGCTGATATGCAGTGCACCGAGAAAAGAAGTCTTGCAGTACTTGCTTCCTCTGACTAACAGTCCATTTATCAAACTGAGGAACAGATAGAAACAGCATGGAGGAAAAATGAGCAGTGTATGTGTAAGACAGACAACTTTACACAAAGTGGGGGCAGTTTATATAACACTATAAAAAAGAAATTGTTGACAGAATTCAAAATATCATTAAACATTTATTCACTTTTTAAAATAAAAGTATAAAAACTGGTAAAGCCAATGTTCACTCTCCTGCACGTACACGAAGCTTTAAATCATCTTATATGCGATGTTATGAAAAAAATCATTTACATAAATGACCCTGATCTTACAGCCCTGTCCATTCAAGCTGAAATATATAGTTCAATGTTAAAGTGAAAGTAAAAGTGAATGCATAAAACGCTAAGAAAATGGCATAACAGAACCTCAAGTGGGCAAATGTCTCCCTCTGGTGGGCTGACAGAGAAATGGCCCCATGACATTACACACATTTGTGTTTATTTAAACTAGTTACAACTTACGTCACACTCTGAGGAACAGAACCCCAACAAAAGTCAAGGACCCACTGTATTGTGACATCGCATTTTGGGAAAATTTCTCAAAGTATTATGATATAATATTTTACTTAATTAATTAATTTTTTATGTTATGTAATAATTTATTAGGAAACAAATTTACCTTTATGTCATCATTCTAAGAATGATGACATAAGCAGTGGTCTAAAAAATTCCAAAACATTTTAAATTGTATTTTATATTACTGGTTCCAGAACTATACATAACTAATGATCAAAACATCTTCAGCATTATCTACAGCACCATCCACAATTATTGAAGCCTAAGAACACATCTTAACCAGGGGTGCCAATAATTGTGGAGGATTCTTTATTTAACCATTCACTAAAATGTTTTCCTCACCCATTTCCCAAGCAGATTTCTCCTCTCTTCAAAAACCTAAAGGATTGATTGTAAACAGGTCATATCCACTGTTAATGTCAATAACATGTTTAGTAAATTGCCACACATTTTAAACATACTCACAATACAAAAACATATATATGAAAAAGATGGGATATTTGGTAAAATGCAATAAAACAATGTTAAATTAGTTTATTCTCTTGATCCTTTATTTAACTGACAAAAGTAGAAAGAAAAGATTTCCAAAATTTTCACTGAACAATTTTAATTTGTTTTGTAAATATTAACAAATTCAAATTCACTGCCTGCATCTGCATCTTACTCCTTTTATATCTAATCATGTTTAACAGCTCAGCTGCTTATTGTGGAATGGTTCAAAACTGTATGCAGTCAAACCCTGTTAGCTCACCCCAATTAGTCCGGGCCCTAATTGTGGCGAAAGACAGGGGTGGCGAGAGGCGGGGGTGGTGAGCAATCATAATGGATCAGAGGGGTCGGTGTTACGGTGCTGGTTCCCATTTTCTGTGGTGTTTGTCTGTCATATATCGTAGTAGAATGTAGTTGAACAGCTACTAAATGCTTAGATTATACTGAACTACCATGACAGACATGACAGCGTTTGTTATATGCGTGCTGATCGTTTGTGTAGCCGCATGCTGCTAACATGTTGCCAGCTGTTAACAAAGCCTCTGTAGCATCATTATATGCATTAGTTAATTGGGCATGAGTTAATAATGAGAGAACAGCAGTAGCAGCAGTAGCATTAGCAACAGTAGCTGTAGCATTAGCAGCTGTAGCAGCGGCAGCAGCAGCAGCAGACCTATAAAATAAGCACGACTGAGCACAATCGAGGCTACAAGCGCTAACATGGACCCAAGTTATAGTTGGAGAAATGCATACACCAGACAAGTTGCACACTGTAGCGAGGGTGAGCGGCGAGGTTACAGAGATAACGAAGGTTGACTGTACTCTCTTTTGCTTGTTCCTATCCTATCTTTTTTGGATGTTGCAAGTAAGACAACCAAAGCTTTAGAATTTATATTTCTTTATACTTTTGTCAGTTAAATAAAGGTTAAAGACAATTTTAAAACTTTTTGGTTGCGTTGTACAAAATGTCCCAACTTTTCTGGAGATGGGGTTTGTACCTACTGAGCATGAAAGTGTATAACAGTTAAGGTATCTCTAAAAGTGACTTTGTTTGACATGAGAGGAATGACTGAAAAAATGGTTAGAACCACATACATGGGTGTTGGACAAATGGTGGTTGAGTGGGGTCCAGGCACTCCGATTGGTCTGCATCTTGGTGCCAATTGTCTTTTGAAGGGCACGAGGCATTTGCTTATGTATGTTATAAAGCAAGTTCCGTGCACTTATACCTAAAACACAAAATACTGATGTCAAGCAAAAATAAAATGCATAAATTTGGAATGCCTCACAATATGGTAAACATGCTGTACAGTTTACATACCTTGACAGAATGTATAATTTCTTAACCATTTTTCAAAAAATATGAATGATAACAAAAAAACTTTTATTTCACTCATGGTTAGTGTTTGGCTGAAGCCATTTATTGTCAATCAACTGTGTTTACTCTTTTAAAATTATAATTACAACACAAACTACCCAAATGACCCTGATCAAAAGTTAACATACCATAGTTCTTAATACCGTGTATTGCCCCCTTTAACATCCCCAAAACATTGGTGATCCACCACCGTGTTTCACAGTAGGTAGTAGGTAGTAGGTTTTTTCAGAGAGTCCTGTATTTCACCTGAAGTTATTTGTGGGTTTTTCTTTGCATCTTGAACAATTTTCCTGGCAGGTGTGACTGAACTTTTAGCTGGTCTACCTGACATTTGTTTGGTTTCAACAAAACCCATACTTTTCCACTTTTCCACTTTTTAATTAGAGTTTGAACACTGCTGATTGGCATTCTCAACTACTTAGCAATTTTCCTATTTCCCTTTCCTGTTTTATAGAGTTCAACTACCCTTTCCCTCATATCCTTTGACAATTCTTTTGCTTTCCTTATGACTTAGAATCCAAAAAATGTCAGTGCAGCACTGGATGAAAGATGTGGGTTTATACTCACCCACTAATTGGATCACAGGTGAAGGTGGTTTCTTTTAATAATTAAACCTGTTTGTGTCAAGTTGTGTGCATGTTATCAGGCCAAATCACTAGGGTGTGTAAATGTTTGATCGGGGTCATTTGGGTAGTTTGTATTGTCATTATGATTTTAATAGAGTAAACATAGTTGAATGACAATAAATGGCTTCAGCCAAACACTAACCATGAGTGAAAGAAAAGTTTTTGTGTTATCATTCATATTCTCTTACAAATGGCCAAGAAATCATAAATTCTGTTAGAGTATGTAAACTTATAAGCCAAACTATATCTGCATATGTTGTATTAACAGTGTGTGTGTATCTACCTGCAGACAAATAAATGCTCATTTTCAACTCAATATGGCATTTGTTCATTCAACACTGCAATGGATGCACTCATTCAACACAGGGGATTTTGTTGTTTACACTCACCAGATTGTGAATGGTGGTGAAGAGACAGTCAGCGATTTATCATAAGCCCAGTTTACTGGCGAGATCTAGAAGAATCGACAGATACATCCCATAATGAATGTTAACCATGGTCTTTCTTCAGCAAACCAGTGCCTTCCATGTTTCTGCCTCTGCCTGGCTTGTATATTTAGTTGACGAGTTCCCATGGCGATGACACCCTTCGTGCCGCCCTACTGAACTACAACAGCCAATAGACACGCTTCAAGCAACGGCTTGGCCAATAGCAGACCGCTTTACATCCTTCGTGGTAATTTATTCAAACAAACTCCTAAAAATGTTACGGCTTTTCTCGTCGTTAACGACAATATTCGCATTGACTGTGGTTTTGGAGCTCATATTACAAGTTGAGTAGCCTAAATTATGAATTTAGGCTAAAATCCTGAAGTGATATTACCTCAATTAATAATTCGTGCAGTACGATTAGCCAAACGTTTCAAGGCCCAAACCGCCAGCATATCTCTCTCTTTTCTTTCTTCAACAGCAAACGAGACAAACATAAAAACGACGGAACGAAATAAATATGTATTTCCCCACAAATGACGAGAGAGTAGACTGGTTTGATTGACAGGCGCGCTGCTGCGCGAGCGCGTTCCCGCGGAGTGCGCGCGCCCTTGTGAGTCCTTCCAAACCTGAGAGCGGTTATTGTTCGCGAGCAGTAGGAGCAGCGTGTTCAGCGCGTGAAGCAAACGGAATACAAAGGTAAGGCGTTGATTTTGTCAGAAGAGTGGGAAAAAACAACTAAAGGGCGAGTACGGACTGAATGTTTAAGGACGACGAGAACATTTATCAGGTACTTTCAGCGGAACAGCCGTTTTTTGGTACCTAAGTGTCTCCGAGGAACCGTCATTGTTTTGTTCAGACCGGGCTGCTCAATTTTCCTCTGAACGGAGACGTTAAATTGGGTAAGGCAGTGGAAGAAAGACAGCGGCTTTTTCGTTTCCCTCAGCGCCGTGTGCTAGCCAGCTCGAGTCGAGGCCGGGAAAGCTAGCGGCAGCTGCGGTGCGATATAAAACACGAAAATATTTTTTTTAATTACGGAAAACGTTGCACGCGCACCGCTTGCGAGAAGCGGATCTTACTCTGTCTTTACTTCTGTTTGGTGACTTAAAAAACAGCCCAAAAACTTACTCTCACCTCGAAATATTCCATTTCTGTTATTTCTTTCTTTAAAACAAGTATTTCATGCTGTTCATTATCACCAAAATTAGCTTTACATTATACCCGTGGTAGGTGTTTTACACAAGCTAATTTAGACCTAAACGTTACTTCTAATGGCTTTATACAGCAGAGGCGTGATGGGTAATGATTCATCTTTCTCATCAAGTTAGATAATCATTTCCTCTTCCATAGGTCTCTCTCTTTTCGCAGACAAGCTGTGAGGACCAGTCAAGTAAAAGAAGAAGCCATGCAAGTCCACCACAAAGCCACCACTGGAAGATAATAGAAATCCACAGAGAAGACCTGCCCTGCAAAGCAACAATGGAGACAACCTACCCCACCCATGTCACCTCTGGAACCTGTGAGGCGATGGAGGCTCTCCAGCTTTTCTAACATTAACCCAAATCCTCAGGAGGAACAAGCTTGCAAGCTTCAGGCTGAATATTGGACAATGGGTCTCATTTGGATCTTCGCGTCCATGCTGACTACATGTGCAGCTATCAACATGGAGTCAACAGGAAGTCATAGCACGTTCACCTGTGAGCCCATCACACTTCGCATGTGCCAGGGCCTCTCTTACAATGCCACCTTTATGCCCAACCTACTCAACCACTACGATCAGCAGACCGCAGCTCTCGCCATGGAGGTAATACGTCTTTCTTTCTTTTTAACTACAATCGAATGTGATAAACATGAACATGTGACCTGCTGTAGAAGCTGTATTCACATAAAAAACCTTTTTCCTAGCTGACACTACCATAACCTTTATTTAATTCATATTATGTAATGATATAATTATATGTAATAATACAAAATTGTAATGATGTAATTCGATGTTATATTTAACGTGTTATATTATTTATGCAAATAATTACACACTTAACACCCCACATGCAAGTCATACCATAACAGTCACATCATATTCAAACAACAATTTGCAAGAAATATATCCCTATTATTTGTCTCAGTGCTTTTATTTGGCTGAGCGTTGTTGTTTTTATTCATCCCATGATGGATTTGAGTGAATACACTTATTTACATGCATTTACCCCAACTTAAAATACAAAATAATACAAAATAAATCTGCGGTCAGCTATCTATCTTTATTGAATTTTCTGCTGCTTGCAGTGGTTAATATTTATTAACTGTTAATAGCGTTGTAGTGCCAGGGACTCTCTTACAATGCCACCCTTATGCCCAACCTACTCAATCATTATGATCAGCAGACTGCAGCCCTGACCATGGAGGTAATACGTCTTCCTTTCTGCACCTTAGTTACTATCAAATGTGATAAACATAAATTATAGACTGGAAATTACCATAATTTCATTTTAATTGAATTATTTCCATTTAACTTCTACCTTATTATCTTACTTAGCAAATCTACCGCTTTCCTTACTGTACCTTTAATTCCATGTGCAGTCGCTGCATAAGCAATTTCCATCTGAACAATAATGTTTTTCTGATTCTGATTCCAGTTTAAAATAACCCACCTTTTTGACCGAAGAATCACTTTATTTAATTTATATAATGTAATTATATAATTATATGTAATAATGCAACATTGTAATTTTGTAATTAGATATGTTGTGATATTATTTCTGCAAATAATTACACACTTAACACCTAACATAACAGTATTATATTTATACAGTTATTTGCAAGAAATATATTCCCATTATTTGGCTCAATGTTTTTATTTTGCTGAGTATTGTTGTTTTCATTCATCCCATGACGTTTTGAGTGAATGTACTTTTTGTTTAGTTTTTTTACATGAACTTAACCCAACTCAAAATTCAAAATAATCCAAATAAAACTGCAGTCAGCTTAAAGGATTTAGATTACTTAAACAGCATTATTGCAATTAGGTGATTATGTAATACTTGTGAAGTACTTTTTAAAATATATTTTATGGTGCTATAACACACATCATAATTTTTTTCCTGAACAGATTTTTTCCTGCTACTTGCAGTAGTTGATATTTATCCAGAGTTTATTAACTTATTAGCGTTGTAGTTTATTCATCTTGCTGGCATGTACTACTTGAACCCATTGGTGGTCAATGGAGGTTATATGCACTGTTTATCTTGAATGCACTGAAATTAAGCACATCTCAAATCCTAACAGCTAGATTGATGTGAACCGCTGGTTAATCTGCCACAACGTACAGTTAATTCAGAGAGAGCACTTGCATTAGCGTGTAAGCATGAACGCTAATGGCCTGCAGTTCCTCTTGCTTTATAGGTTGCGTGGCCTTATGCAGTCCAGCCTATGCACATGAAAGTGAAGTGCAGAGAGCATGATGTATGATAAAAGAAGCAGAGCGGGAAAGAAAGGAAAGAGATGAGCCCAAAACGCCCATCTGCTCTGCCTCCTGTTTTTCTGTGTAGAAAGCCAACGTTACATAACCTCTTGCACTGTAGCCTTGTCCACAGCTTAGGGCTGTGTGTTCACTTTCTCTCTCACACACACATGCACGGCTTAGTGACAGTGACCATCCAGAATCACCCATTACCATGTGGGAATTTATTCTGACACTGGTGTATCGAAGGCCGAAAAGGGAAATATATAAATATATAAAAAGTGCCGTTCTAGCTTGTTTCACACTGTTATTTACTGTACTGTACTGCACGTTTTTACAAGTGAATTTACTATGTTTAAATCTCACAATTTGTTCTCACAACATTGAGAATGTTCTTGCACATGCCTCAGTCTGTTGCCAGAAATATATACAGTCAAACTCCTTTACCTTGTCCCCATTGGTCCAGGCCCTAAATGTGCCAAGAGGTGTGGGTGGCGAGCTATCCTAATGGATCATAGGGGTCATGGTTATGGCGCTGGCTCCCTTTTTTCAGCATTTGTTTGTCACAACGGTATAGTATGTAATTTAACTCCTGCTTTACGGTAAATACTGGACTCCCACGAGAGACACCGGCGTTCGCTATATGCACACTGCTTGTTCACGTTGCCGCATGACGCTAAAATATTGCCGGGTGTTAATAAAACCTAAGCAGTATCATTACATACACGAGATAATTGGGTATGCGTTAATAATGGGAATACAGCAGTGGCAGTAGTAGCAATAGCACGACTGACCTCATTACCTAGGCTACAGCGATAATACAGACGTAAGTTTGGCGAGCTATAGATGGAGAAATGCCTACACCGGACACGTTGCATGTTGTGGCGAGGGTTAGAGATGTTGTTGGCAGTTTAACGAGATTAATAAAAGAAAATCTGCTCTGCAGCCTTTCATGGCGAGAGGCAAGGTTGGTGAGATAATGGGGGCAAGGTAACGTGGTTTGACTGTTCTGAATATCAGTATCATTTTAATATATTTTAGTCTACACTCTAGTTTTTATATTTCCCTACATTTCTCTATTGCTGAATTTCGGAAGAATTCCTGTATGGATATGTACATGCGTTTGCTTGCTTTGTTGTTGAGTTTATGTGTATAAAATATTTTCTAGTTTATGGAAGATGCCTGTTTTATTTTAAATGATTTTGGTGTTGCTTATGTGTGCATGTCTTTGCAAAAGCATTTTAGCCATGTCAGTTAAAGATCAAATAATGATGTAGTGATCTAGTGCTTTTAAGCAGTGAGCTACTACTGCAGATATGGTACTAATCTTATTGTGCTTCTCAAAGAAGTTTAGCCAATGAGAACTCAATTATTTCAGAGGCTCCTTGTATCATTCCTCCATCTTGGCATGATTGTGGTCTTGGAGAATGCAAAACTAATGGGCAAAGAAAAGACCACTGAAGACTGACATGTGACTTTAAATGGGATTTAGAGCCATTGAAAAGCTGTGATTATGGTAGAAAGACAGAAGTGTTCGTTTTAATTATTTTTTGCTTAATTATTATTTATTGCTTAATTATTATTTATTACTTAAATAAAATAGATTTTAAAAAATGTTCTTTTTTAAGACCCAGAATTTTTTTTAAGCAGATTAAAGGTTCTCAGCTTTCAGATTCAAATGGGCGTCTGCACAGTGTGGTTGTTTTTGGCCTGAACTCTGTGTAACCTCATTAGTAAAATGGCACGTTTGCCTGAGGGATCAGAATGAAGGAAGGTTGCAGTGTTTACAGAGTGACAGGGATAGCTGAGCAAGATGTGTGTTGTCATGGACTAAAACAATGGTCAAGCAAGTGCTGTCTAATACATATCTTTGGAATAAACTGTGTGCTGTTTTTATATATATGCCCCTTCTTTTTCTGGCCTTAATATAAAATGTTAATTTGCTTCATCAACAGTGATCAGTGCCTGTTTTTGTATAAATTGCTTATGTATAATCAAATGAAATGAAAATGAATGGCTGAAAAAGTGGCAGGTTTATCATGTTTTTATGTAGGTATAATGTTTTAAGTATTATTGTTATTACTAGTAGTAAAATTGCAGAGGAAGCGGATCTGTTTGGAGACATAAAATAAAGGTACAGTATACAGTAAAATTAAATGAAATTAAATAGAATAGAAACACAATGTGTAATGAATAAAATAAGATAAATAGTATTAATAATAAAGTACTAAGCAGCAGTGGTGTTGCACATTTTGGTTGATGTTCTGTAGGACGCACCTCAGGATGAAACATGCATTTATTCTTATACCTTGATCGAATCTCCAACGTTTATCACAGTTTATTTGAGGCCAACAAGCCTGCCCGTTATCTCCCCCTACACATCTCTAGCTTTTGTCCTTTTTTCCCTTCATTCTGTCTGTTTTTCTCCTCCCACCTCTCTCTCTTTCTTTGTCCCTCCCCCCATGTAAGGTAGTGCCGTTGCTTTGGAAACGGGTTCCTATTGTCTTGTGACAAAAGAGCAGGGCTTTCTCTCTCGGGAGGTGGTCCCCCCCCCAAAATCATGCACTCTGACCCTTCTCCAAAGAGACCCCTCCCCAAACGCGGGCCAGCGCTGTATCACCGGTTGCCATGACACTGAGATGGATATGCAGAGAGCAGAGCAGCCGTAAGAAGAGGAAGGTGGAAGAGAGGGAGGTTATTAAAATTGATTTGGACTAAAGTGCCACTAAGGGCTACAGTATGACTTTCTAAAACGTAATAATTTTTGAGATCTGCTATGATAAATTTTGAATCATTTTTAAAGCTATGGACAAGTGCCATGTCTTTGGAGGGAAGGGAAAGAGAAAATGTAAACAAGATAAAATGCATGGTGAAGTGGCAGAGCCTATATAGTGCAATATGCAAAAAAAAGCCAATTTTTTAATGTAATTATGCTGCAGAGACTTTATTAAACAGCACTGTGATTTATTATTTGGCAACATGCATGAACAAGCAGCGCACACACAGCTAACACCAGTCTCTCTCATGGCAGTGCCTTATTACTGTAAAGTATTTAGTAGACGTTCAACTGCATTCTGCTACCATACATGACAGTAAATACTTAAATACGTAATAAAAAACAAAAACATGGAGCACATACGCAGCCGTAATGAAGTGAAATATGGAGATGAAGGATGCAGGTTGGAGATCACTGGAGAATGGCCGAAAATCGAGTCAGCGACGTAATCACGAATGTCCTGTATATATTTTCTTCATTCATTGATTTAGAAAATTGTTGAATTTAGAATTTTTGATAATGTTTTTTAAACAAATCAATAAAAACGAGTAAATTAGTCAAATGTTAGTAAACATTTTCTTTCTTATCAGACAAATCAGCAGTACTGTATATTTTAAAAAGAGACTTTGTTAACCCAACCTGTAAAGCACTGAACATCAGAACCTTGTCCTTCTGAAATGCCTTTGCAGAGCTTTTATTAACTCTAGGACTAAAAAACAGCTTGTACAGAAATATACAAGACCTGAACTGAATTTAGGGTGTAACTGACTTTAATTCTTTGTACATTCCAGTTGTAGCTGACCCAACACCTGGTAGACAATGGCTGCTTTTGTAATCCAGGCTACATCTGTGAGCATTGCACATTCCTTCAGTACATAGTGCCATAATCTGGTGTAATTGAGCTTGATTAGTTGAGATGGAATTTGTTGGTTGAGAGGGAATTATGCATTTTATGGAATCATAAAAACCATAAAAGCAAATGCATCAGAGCTCTTAGCTTTGGCATGGAATGGCCTTAGACCTCGACCCATATACACACACACACACACACACACATTATAAATGATCTGAAATCTGACATCATTCATATATATATCACATGAATTATTTAAATATATAGCCCCTGTTATGTGTAGATGTTTTCCTCGGAACAGAACAGCCCTTAGGGTCAAATAGATGCACACACTGGAGTTCATCAGATCATCCGTGTGCATGTAATGTGCCATGACAGGCCATGATCAGATATTGCTCCTCTCTGGACCTGAAAACCAGGACACACTTTATTTTATCTGTTTTTAAAGCAAGTATGTGTCCACTCATTTGATCTGGGCGATTGAGCGCTGGAGTGGTATCTTCAGACCTTTTGTACGACGATATAACCTCCAGTTGCACCAACACGGCACCAAGCTCCTTTTGTTTAGTACACAAGCATAAATAAAATGGGACGGTACAATTCACTCCCATTCAACATTTCACTTCTAAAGCTATAGACATACATTCAATTTCAATTGACTTGGACCATAAAGGAATGTAGTCCATTCCTTGGGGGAAGTATTGTAAACATTCATTCTCAGTCATTGAATGAATTCATGGTGACAAGGCAAACAAAACACAAGTGCAATCATGTCCCATCATTCTCCCGCATAAAATTCTGATCAAACCGCAGCTTGAGGGCTAAACAGACTTGAGCCGTCTCTTTTTCATGTGCAGAAATCTGGAGGCAAGCAGAATGTACTGTGTTAAATATGGATTAGGTGTGAGGAAAAGATGACTTGATGTGGATTCTTTGTGTCAAAATGGGCAAGACTAACACCCATCTTAATCCCTTTTTACAGACCGTTTGGGTGGCAGCTCGGGGGAAATGTACTGGCAGTAGTGACAACATGCAGTTATGAACAAGCAGTTACAGTATATTCTATATGTGTCACAGGTGGTTGTGACTTGAAGCAACAGCAGTTAAAAATCTGTGAATGACTATTAACTAATGTGTATTTGTTTATTTTTCTTCTTTGACCATATGAAATGACCATTTTATATTAAGAAATGCAGAAATATGCAAAATTGTTAAAGTTTTGTTGATTTGATTCAAGTGAAAGTTAGTTTTATGTATCATAAATTATATTTTCCTGAATTTGTAGTGCATATTTTATTTTTCTATCTAATTATTCCTATTAATTGAGTGGGGAAAAATGTAAAACGTTTTATATATTGTTCCCCTAATATTTTATATTTATTTAAATAAATTGAGTAATTGTGTAGGAGTGCATAAATCTATTTTCTGTAGAGAAATGGCTTACAACATAACTACACCTGTTTTCTGGTTGGGAATATTTTTTTTGTTTATTTTTTAATCCCTGGAGGGCTTTGATATATATTATGTATATATGATATATTTTGTATATATGGCATCATGTTACTTTATACATGTATACATAATGTATATGCTTTTAGGAAATATTTCACTGGTCTGTGAAAGAGCCCATAAAAAACTACAGGGTGATTTTTTTGTCCCCCAGCCAACAAAAGCTATTATAATAAAACCTGAAATCCCTTCACTGCAGGATTGGTGTCTTGTCTAGTCTTGGGCAGAATATATTTTTTCTTACCCCACTGGGGATTTGCATATTTAAGTCCAGCCTCCATGTCTGGTGGTGCTCCCATAATGCCTCTTGGCAAAGCAGGCCTCAAGGAACAGCGTGTCTTCCCGCCTCACACAAAGGCTTTGAGTCCATTCTCTCAGTACTAGACTGCTGAACAGGGTGTGGTTTGTGCCAGTTTGATTAGCGTCCTTATGCTAAACACAGTACTGAATCCTCCTCCTCCTGTTTGGCCTGCTGGCCAACCACATAGAAAAATATAGCAGCGAAAACAACTATCCACATAAATTATTCATGAGAATGTATAATGAAAATATGAGTAGGAGTATGAATCTAGTATGTTTCCACAAAATGATTGCTGATACAATTCTAATAGTCTGAGCAGCCGCTATAAAAGCAAGTAACAGATTCAAGATATTAAAAATTAAATGAAAACCTAAACCTTTTCAGATTCGTTAAATTAATGATACCCTAATTAATACTTTTTTTCTTCCCCTGTTTCATCCTCTCTCAGCCTTTTCATCCCATGGTGAACCTGGAGTGCTCAGCTGATTTGCGACCATTCTTGTGTGCCCTCTACGTACCTGTGTGTACCGAATATGGCCATGTGACCTTGCCCTGTCGCCGTCTATGCCAGCGGGCTAAAAGTGACTGCTATAAACTAATGGACATCTTTGGAGTCAGTTGGCCTGAAGAGATGACCTGTAACAGGTGAGGTATATGAGAAGATCATGCTCTGAGAGATTAGAGGAAAACAGAAATTGTTATCCTGGTTATTTAATTAGTGTTGTAAGTGAGGCAATAAGGGGAAACATAGCTTTTAACGTCATTCATTTAAATCGACTATGTGAACAAATCAAGGGCTGAGAGCCAAAAGGGCGTAAGTGACATTTCACCAACTTTACAGGAGAGCCAAAACAAAAAATGACTTTCTGT
>JBBIGC010000152.1:11758264-11772046 GCA_037576955.1 Lepidarchus adonis | reverse complement strand
ACACTGCAGATAATAACATGGGGATTATCTTAGAGTTTTAAACATAAATGAACATTTTCTGCAGCTTATAGAATGGGACTATAATGTGGAGCGGTCTATTGTTGGGGAAATACAGGAAATTCATCAACACACAATTTATAATAATTACATTTTTGGATAATTATAATTAAAGTGTATACCAGAGGGTCTAAAGAGAGATTTTACTTTATAGTTAATATTATATGTAATAGCTACTATAGGGTGAAATGTTTATGCACAAACCACTAACATGGTTCTTGAACCTGCTGCTAGTACGCTGGGAGGTTTCATTGGGGAATTAAAGATGAACAAACCTATTAAGATTTTTCCAACATTAGTTGAGTAATATCTGTAATATTTTTCTTCTATTAGAGTAGAAACAATTATTTGACTTTTTTGTAACACTGACAAGATGTCTCTATCTGTGGTGGTGTTGTGTTGTGCTGGTACCTTCGAGCCTTAAGCAAACTCCTGCTCCGTTCCGTTAGCTGTTAATAATTAAACACCCACTCTAAGCGTTCAGGCACCTGCTTTGCATCCCTTGCTCTTTTACTCACACACACACACACACACACACACACACACACACACACACACACACACACACACACACACACAGTAGTAGAATTTTGTTCTAGGGATGTGTCTGAGTGCCTCCAAAATAGACAGAGAAAGAGTTTACAGAACACTGAAGACTAGAAGATAAATACACTGGAGAATTCTGCTTTAATCTCTTGAGTTTTCTGTATAAATTATTTATCACTTATAGTGTTGAATTCAGATTATTGGGGATCTCTGTCTCTGTGTGGATTCTAAACATTCAGTCAGCACATTTTTATTTAAAAGCAGAAGTGACATTATAGAGTAAATGGATATTTTAGTATACAGACTGATAAAAAAAATTATTGATGATCTTGTTTTTTCTGCATTTTACGTTAGTCAATACGCAGACAGCAATATCAATATTTAAATGAATAAACATTTGCCGCCAATTTGACTCACCGGCGTCGCTGCTGCTGATCGACTGACTACAGGAGACTTGAGTGAAAGCTGAAGAAGAACTTCCCAACTGTTAGATGCAGAGAAAGCTTGGCTGAGAGATTTCCCCGCCATATTAAATCTAAAGTCTGACTTTGGCTTTTAAAACATTTACGGAACAGAGCGTGGATTATTTACTGACGTCCGTGTCTCTGCACGTCTCTTTCTTGCACTTGTTTTATAGCGATAAATGATGCTACAAGGCAATGTGAGTAAACACACCTCGCTGGAGAGCTTCTTTGAAAAGAGGGGGAAAGACCCAGTAATCCAAGAATCCCCGCCAATATCTAGCATTTACTAAACTGTCCTTATACTAAACTATAATTTAGATCAGACAGGAGCATCTCATAATTAATCTGGTAAACACAGCGTTAAAACTAGCGCTGTAGCAGAATGTTTGATGGGGAGCAATGCATTGTGGACTATGTAGTGACCGTTGCAGAAAAATTGGTGGAAAGAGTTGCTTTCTGGGAATTGTAGTTCGGTTGGTAGTACGATGTTAGCGCAATTTGAAGCCTGAAGCCGAAGTAGCGGTTTCCTAAGCAAATGCGATAAAGCTAACAATAGTATTGCTGTTAGTAATCTAAATTAATAACGCATCCTCTTGTTTCTGTGATACATTGCTACGTAATATATGATATCGCTACGATATATGGATTATTGCAGAATAGTTCTATCACAATATAATCATTATCGTGGGCCATGTATCACATATTGTATCATGAGATACACTGCAATTCCCTCCCCTAACCTTAATGTCTGTGATTCTGTGTAATTAAATGTGTAATTACATTAGAATAGTATCACAACAACATGAAAAATTGTGGACTTCTGAAAGCAGAACTCAAGCACATACAAACACAGATCTCTGGATGTATCCAAGGCTTCTCTCATATCGCTTCCATATTATCTCTGTATTATAACATGACTGGATTTATGCGGAATGGGCATTGTGTCTGCAGTGCATTCATTATACAGTGAGTCGCATTGCGAATGACAGCTACGAGCAAGCAATGTTTCGACTGATTTGTTGTGCAGTGACTCCTGAGCTCCTGAGAAATGAGGGAGTGTCATTTGTGCGTATGTTTGTGCATTTGTGTGTCTGAACAAGCATGTATGCCTGAGGCTACATTAAGGTTTTTTTAATGAGACCCTGTTTGTCTTCTGATACAGAAGGAAAAATCCTACAGCTTTGCTCTTGTTTATAGATTTACTGTATGTAATTTTGAGCTTAATTTGTTTTTTATTATGTAGTGTTAACGTATGGTAATAGAATTTGTAGAATAGAATAGAATCTGTCCGTGAGCGTGTGAGAGAGAGAACAGACGTTGTGTTGTCGATGCCTTAAGCATTGTGCTTGGTGCAGTGAGGTGAAACGCATCCATACAACCCACATACTAAAGCTCACTCACACACACATGTAGTGTTGTATGAACAGCCTAGTCTCTCTGGGGAAAATTTCAAATCAGGTTTATTCCAGCCTTATTACAAGTCCTGATGCCAACTGAGGTTGGGTGTGCTTATGAAGAGGATAAATCCTAAATTGAATGTGTGATTGTGTATTCCGAAGGCAAATTAGGAGGAGCCCAGTATTCCTCAGACACCAGAATGACAAAACTAGCACGTAGTTGATTTGTGGTTGCACAGTTGCACCTCTGTTTAGTCTCCCTGACAAAAACTGATAAAAAGAAGTTGTATATGAAGCCAGTGGCTCTCTGACAAATATCGTCTCCAATCGTCTCTATTAAACGCCGGGCTGTCCAAATATTTTTTTAAATAAGGCTACTATTGGAAGATATAAGGTATATAACTAAAGGTAAAGGCAAATTTGTTATTTTAGAAGTGTGTGTGAAACTGGTAGTCCTTCGTAAAGTTCAGTACCCGTGAAGTAGCTCTCAGTTTGAAAAAGGTTGGTGACCTCTGGGCTAAAATCAAAGACTTCATCCAGTTTATACAATTTTGACTTCAGCTTTAATAGCGGCGTTTCTAGTGTCACAAAACTGGAAAATCTGTGATCACAAAACGGCCCTGTGACTCCATTATAACAGTGACGCTAAACTGGCCTCATTCTCCAAACCATTAGGTCGGCTCTATCTTAAACAAAACTTTATGTTTCCGGCTTTTGAGGACAAAGCATCATCTTATCCAGTTGACACACGTCATTTAAACGAAACATGCATCATCACCTGATTTGTTCAGGTGCAATTCTGCTGTCATTTTAATCATATTTCACCAAAGTTTCAAGCTTAGAATCATGTGCCTTACAATTATAGATCTTTGTCTTAACCCTAACAAAATATTCAGGTATTCTACCACTTTACACAGGTTAGCACTTGATGAATTGTACAAATTCATCACTTTTGTTAAGTTAGCACATTAGGAACACTGGGCAGCCACACAGGTTTGATAGTGTCCGGAGAACATGCTAATCATGGTCCTTAGTGCCGACTCAAGTAGAAACACCCTTATATATGAAATTATCTATGAATTTATTTGTAATTGGAATTACCAATAAATAAAAACTGACAAGGACAAGAAGGCACAATTCATTTGTTAAGTTCTGACACTTTCTGTTAATTATCATTTGCTGCAAACATGTTAACCTGACTGTTCTGTTTCCTTCAGGTGGAGCGGACGAGCAGGCCAAACATCTCCCTGTTTCTCATTAAATACCTGATGATGCTGGTGGTGGGCATCCCCTCCGTCTTCTGGGTGGGTAGTAAGAAGACCTGCTTTGAGTGGGCCAGCTTTTTCCACGGCCATCGCAGAAAAGAGTGAGTCTCTTGACCCAAACGGACAAACAGCCTTTAATGTAAACTCTTGTATAAAAATGAAAATGCTTAGTAAGTTATAGAGTATGTGAATATTTTAGTATAAAGACTGATTACAATTATTGATAGTTTTGTTTTGCCATTCTTTACATTTTAGCCATTTAAAAATGTTTAGAAGTTATTGGTGCACAACTGAACCTGTTGACAGAATGTATCTCTAGGGGTGTGACAAAATGTCGATTTGGCGATATATCGTCGTCCTTGCTCACGCAATACTATAATCGATACGCTGACAGCAATATAGATATTTAAATTAATAAACATTCGCCACCAATTTGACTCACCAGCGTCGCTAATATAAATTCTTGTATAAAAATGAAAATGCTGGACATAAATCTTGCTGGAATTGGGTTAAATTACACACATGTTAATTGTATATTGTTCCTCAATAGCTCTTAGTACATTTAGATTTTGGATAAAGTAATTTACTTTAAACTTACGACTGTATTATCATGTAAACTGAGGTTTTCTTTTGGCGAGCAATATTATCTTTAACTCCTACTCCGCTTTAAATCCAGCTATATACAATCAGACAAGTAGAATCTTTAAATTTATTCTGGTGCCTCATTGCAACAAAACCCCAAAGCAAATTTTGAAATATTTTTGACATCTTATTCAGCTTATATTGGCCTGGTATTGATATGCTATCACTGTAATCAGATTAGACAGACTGGGCTTAATCTGTCCCAAAATTAATGCGTGATAATCTCACTAGATAATCAGATCATTGAGTTGTAACTCAAATCAGTATTGCCCCTGGTAGCAGGCTTCAGTGTGCCCACTATACCCATAATATGGCCTGGCACTCATTCTGGAAACAGGAGATAATGGAGTGAAATATTACATCTTTTCACATAAAGATTGTTTTTTGTGATCATTCATCCTGGTCAGTCCAGACAACTTCTCAGATATTCCGTCTGCTGATGTTCAGTCCCAGAAGTTGATTCCACTGCATGTTTAACCTGAGTTATCTGTAACAGTGCAAATGAGTGAGAGTGTTTGTTGCAGTGGTGAAAAGGCCTCCATCTCTGCACTCTCACACCCCTGGTTCCCCCTGTATCAGTGCATTAATCCCCTCTCCTACCCCCTGCTCCACTCTCTCCTCTCTTTCTCCTTTCTCCTTCTCCCTCGGCCCTGCCACCTTCCCCTTCTCTCTCCCTTCGTTCCTGCGTCTCTCCCTGCCCTCCGTGCCTCCCTACACCATCCCATCACCACCCTCTTTCACGCTGTCCACCACACCCGTCCCCAGCAGCACAGTGCACGAGAGCAGGCAGGTGCTACAGGAGCCCGACTTCACCCAACTGCTGCTGCGTGAGTCTGGAGCGCCGGTGGTCCGAAAGTCACGGGGAACCTCCACACAGGGCACCTCCACACATGCCTCCTCCACACATCTGGCCATGCTGGACGAGCCGGCAAGTGGCAGCACCAGCCGTGCGGGCAGCATGCACAGCAAAGCCAGCAGTTACCATGGCAGCTTGCATCGCGCACGGGACGGCAGGTAAGACACAAGTCCTGAGGCAACGTTACATGAAGAATAGTGGTGCTTGAAAGTTTGTGATGTCCTCCTTCATTTGTGCAGTGATACGCTTCTGAGTATCACTGATTTCTGTTCTTTTTTTATAAGCCATGGTCCCTTTTTTTATTATCTTTTTAGTAAAACATTTTTGTGTTATTTGTTGAATTATCTTACACACTTCATTGGCACAATGCACTTGTCACGTTAAAATGTCCTTTGGTGTCCCCTTGTTTAGTGTACAGACTTTTACAGATTTATAGTTTTTAAAAGTAAATATATTTATAGGTATTGTATAGGTATTATAGGTATAAATATAGGTATTTAGTTTAACTTGTAGACATGTATTTAAGGGTATTTTCTCTCATATATTTCTTACATATTTTGCCTTACTTTTTCTTTATAAAAGGACCATGGGGGTGTATACTGTTGTACTGACAATAAACCCCTCTCGAATCTTGAATCTCTTGAATTGAGGCCTTGTGCAAAGAAATTGGCTGATGTTTTACATCATAATTTAATAGAAAAATAGGAAATTCTAAAAGGTTCACAAACTTTCAAGCACAACCAGGGGTAGCTATCCTTGGCTCAGGATGATCTGTCAAACCTGTGCAGCCATCTTGGAAGCACCCATGCTTTTTTTGGGGAGAACTGTAGATGCTTTTGACTCCCTAATTGTTCTTGTTAACAAAATATACTTAATATAGAAACAAAATGTTTGTGTCTGAGGTTTGCTTTATTTTAACTCTAGATCTGTGAAGCATGTGTCGCTTAATGATAATTGAAGTTTATACTCCACCAATGAACACTACAAGTCTCTCACTTGGATTAAATTTGTTGAGTAATCTCAAATACACTTGGCTTGTTCATTTCTAATCGTTACATATAAAAATGAACAAAATTATTGTATAAATTAAAGTCTGAATTTTATTCTGTACTTATTGCTTTTTATAGATAACAGTAACCGCGACCGTTTTCCCGAACCAGAACACCATAGTATCTCCCTGCTTGATTGACATGATAGTACAGTCAAACCTCGTTATCTCACCCCCCGTTATCTTGCCATGAAAGGCTTCAGGACAGATTTCCTTCCTTGTTATTTATCCCATTACGACAGCTTGCCGAACACCGCCTCTCGCCAAATTTAGGTCTGGACCAATAGGGGCGAGATAACGAGGTTTGACTGTATGACCGTATAAAATTGTGTTGCTTCAATATGTAAAACATTAACATTTCTAGATCATCACACTTACAGAAACATGTGCATTGGCCTCAGCTCACGAAACTGTCTGTGCTCCTAATTCAGATACACAGCCTGTAGCTCCCGTGGTGTTGAGGAACGACTCCCCCATGGGAGCCTGCAGCGTCTCCATGAGCAGCATCAGCACAGCAGCACCAACCGTCTGGATAGCCAATCACGGCACGGTGGCTCACAACACCTAGACAGCCAATCACGGCACAGTAGCGTCCGGGATCTGAGCAGCGTGCCCCAGACGGTCCAGAGCGGCCCTGCTAACAGTATCCACTGTGTGGTAGAGGAGGATGGAGCCACTGCTTGAGCTTAAAGACACAGTGTAAAGGATGGAAATGGAGCTTCTCCAGTACATGAACGTTAAACCAAACTGAATACGACACTGAAGGTCTGGACAGTGATGGGTGTTGAGAAGAAGAGGATTTTGCTGGACTACACTACTGATGGAGATTTTAATTTTGCACTCCAATCCTGAAACATCCATGTTTCCAAAGTCCACATGGAAATCAGAAATAGGAGCTACTTTGTGAAGCTCCTCTGGTTCCAACATCAACAGGGTAAAACTGTAACTGTTTTTAACAGCAAAGAAGCACTTGCTGCTTTATGCTCAGGCTCAGACTTTTATGTACTTTTAGTGTTTCTTATGAACTTTTATAAGTGTGGTGCTGAAGTGAACAGGTTTCTCATTGCACTTTCAGTAGACTTTCCTAAATTGACGTACAACAGGACTAACGGTGGTTACCGACTGCCTGTTTTATTAGGTGATGATGGTGTGTTAAAGAATACAGTAACCGCTCTAAAGTCAAATGCGTGTAATTGCTGTTCCAAAAGTAGTAAAGATTGTTTTAAAGTACTTTCCCACCTTAGAATGACTGAATAGGACAAAATATTATCTATAAACAGTGTCTTCTCATTGATGGTCTAGCACTAAAAGTAGTGATTTCAGTTGTGTAAAGTTTTCTAAATTGTTCCGTTTGTAACAAAGACCTTTTTTGTACAGATGTCCACAAACGAGTCTCGAGTCATTTCTTGGTAAAAAAACAAAATAATGCGAAATTGAACACCAGCACGAGTCCTCTCCCTCCGTTTATTGAATTACATCAAAGTCAGGCTAATATAATACGTTCTCCACATTCTCTTAGCGGCCAGTTTAATCCATTGAGTCGCTCCACCTTTTGACTTAAATATCTGTGCAAAAAAAAAAGGCTTGCAGTAAAGCTTTCTGCAAGAAAACAACCCCCTTTCAAAAAAAAGTGACAAAACATAATACAACCATGGAATGAAACCAAGAAATGAATACATCTGACATGCAAAACTGTACAAATTATTACAATGCATAATCTAAAAATAAATGATATATGAAAGCACATCAAATGTAACATAGATAAGACCACTGGAATGCAGAAGCATTAAATAATGGAATGGCCTCTGTGGCTAATTATTCGAATCTGTCCGTGTGCATCACTAAACCTGGATAAATAATGTCTTGTTTCTTTTCTTTTAGCATGAACTGCAGGGAAAAGGTTCTGCGAGACCTGAGTTGAAAGCCAGTCAGTCAAGGAGGTTCTAGATGAGATCAGCAATATTAAAATGGTATGTTCAAAGATTCGGCTGAAGATTTTACAGTAAGACAGTTGGACTCTACAGGTCAAGTGAAGCACACTAGAACAGAAACCCAGGAACTTTCAGAGAGCCCGAGTTCTTGGAGTTAAATATCTGATTGAAAACAAGCATACAAGTCCAATTATTATTTTATTAAGTACAAACCAACCTAATACCCTTACCAACAACCAGCCGTCCTAGAAAGTGAGAGTCCAACTTTGAAGACCTTTGTAAAGTGCAATTGTTAACATGGGGAAAGTTTTTAAAAAGGTTTCCACCCACAGTTCCACATAGTTAAACCCCTCCCCAGAGTTAAATATGTAACACAATATCAAAACCATTGCACATGGTCAGTGGAAGTTTATTTTTAAACAGGCAAGGCTGTTGAGGACAAAAAAAAAAATGTAGAAAATTGTGCAGGAAGATGAAAGAACATTCTTGGCCAGATTATACTCTATATCTTTCCAATAAAGTATAACTGACTCGTATATAATGGCTAAAGTGGTCGGTTATGTGCAATTAAATAGCAGGATTAAAAATACTGTTTCCCCACACAAAACATATTCTAAGAAGCTACATTGTTTAATATCTTTGGGAAAAAAACATAAGAGCCTAACAAAACCGTGTCAAAATCTTTTTTTTCTGACATTTCTTTTAAGTGGCAGGAATTAAAACAAATTGGGGCAAAATACAAACGAATTTGCATGTTTTAATCTCATTTCAGTTGATACATATTGCTCTCTCTTACAATAGAGAAAACAGGCTCAGAGCGAAAAGATGCTTCGGTTTTTCTGTTACAGATTTAGGAACGTAATGACTCAAAAATCTTCAAATGATAAGATAATATTTGTCAAGAGTCAGATAAAAAAAGGTAAAAATATAAATAAAATGCAAATAAAAAAATAGCATTGGCATGGGTATATGATTTTTTTTAAATAAAAAGATGATTTTTCTTATTTTCTCTACAGTATTTGCTTATTATATATTATTCTATATTTTAACCTATGTACATTAGTGATGGAAATCTGTGGTTTCACAGGTCAGTGGTGCTCTGGAAGATTCTGACTGTGTTGAGTCAAGCAAATGATAACAGAACTGAACGTGGAAAGACAAAATGAGCTCCTCGAGATGTTTAAGGGCCTACGGCAGAACACAAGAGATAATCAGGTGATGAGGATATAAAGCTCCAGCCAACTAAGAGTCTCTGCACATCACTTTCTAGAGCAAAGATGTGTGCTGCCATTTTTTTTTGTCTTTTCCCCATACAAATGCAGCTGTTGATATAGTCCACAGTTGAAGACGTGAGGGAAACAATACTGTTTTTCAACAGATAGTGTTGGACTGAGAAATAAATAAGACACTCCCCCTTCCCTCCCTGCACCCCCAAAAATCCAGTCTATGTACAAATGTTGGTCAAGATAAAATAAAAGTTATTTCTTTTTGCAGCAGTGAGCATTGCATGGAATGAGAAGGCAGATGTTCAACCAGTAACACCCTGATGCTTCAGTTTTTCACCTTCAAGCCAGATGTAGAGGTGTCACTTGATTCCAACATATGCCCTGGCCCCACCCACCCACACACACACACACACACACACACACACACACACACTCACACAACAGCCCCACAGCTAGTACAGTGTTCTCGTCTGCATATTTTCCTCTATGCAGATTAAAGTGGGAGGGGCCTGTAGTGCTGGGCACAATTCCATGAGCAGGAATGATGGGAGGGGCCTGTGTCAGGGCATGTTGTGATTGGTCAAGAGCTGCGGTCCATCATGTGTCCCAGCCCATTCGATCTGTACTCTCCAGTGAGAGAGACTTGGTCTTGTGCGGGGAGGCGGGGCTTGGCGGGCTGCTGAAGGTGGAGCTGTTGGAGGCAGTGGAGTGACGGGGAGAGTCCGAGTCCTGCAACAGCAAACGCACCAAAATCAGAAATGTAAAAAGGTTCCCATGTTGTTCAAGGGGAGATGTTTCAAATACATGCTGTTTTCAGTCGCACCTTTAGAGATTAATAAGATCCACAACTTTTCATTGACATTTTTAACTGTTTATATAACTATAGACTCACTAATCCAGACAGACGATGTTAAAGCCCATATCACTGCAGCCCTAACACTAGAACTGAATACAACAGTGGCGACTGCTCGAAGATACTTCTGTTAACATGTCAGAAGAGAAATGCTCAAATATGCACTGCTGTATTTATATTACTTTTAGATGTGTGTTAAACTTCAGGACGCACTCTTTCAGGTTCTCCTATTCATCATAGATTGTCTGACGCAATTTTCTTCCCTCAGCTTCACTGGACTCATATGAAGCAGCTTTTATTTACTGCAGAGAAGCTGGATTATTGGAAGCTCAATGGAGCAGTGGGCGGAGCAGGATGCAGAACTGCAGAACAGTATTTTTCATGCATAAAGGCGTTGCATCGATTTAAAGCTCAGTTCCGTGCGGATCTGCAAGCAAAGTTGTGAGAATAGCTGTTACACGTTGTGCGTTATTGGCTGGTAATGTAAACTATTTCTGTTTGTATAAATCATACTTTAAATTTAAAAATCGTTCTTGGATTTGCTTGTTTCAGCTTCGTAAAGTTTGTTTTTTCATTCAAATCTTCACAGTAGCTGGTGGAAGGAGACTAGCAGCGAGCACGCTGAACATAATAGCAGACGGTGCGAATACTGTTCACTTGCTTTTGGAAAAAACATTTTATAATCTTCATTATGAGGAGAAACTCAGAATTAAACAGCAGGACCGACCAGCACCCAAGATTGATTTGGTGCAGAAATCAGGGGAAAATTACAGGTCTTCTCAGTTCTCCTGGTCTGACATGCTGAACTGACCGACTGGAAGGGCTGTGACAAAAATATACTGTTGGCCTCTTGATGAAACTTCAGAATTCATGTACAAATAACACATTTTATGACGCAGGCCTAAAATGAGCTTCCCCCGTTTGAAGGACTAGCAGCCGCCACTGGTGCACAATACATCAAATTACATTATGCTGATTTTAAGTAATATACAACATTTGTATTTTTTAGCACAATTTCTATTTATTGGCTCAGACAAAGCCACATCATCCACCCCCACCTCCTTCATTTAAGGAGCTAAAAGGAGGTCTGGTTATTATTATGATGGCTTTTTTTTAAGAACACCTGCTGCTAAGCAACCCAAGACCTGAAATCAGCATATACACAATACAGTACTGAAGCTAACAGTGAAGGGAGAGAGATGTAAACTACTGCAGTGAAGATGTTCACTATACCACACAGCTACTTAAAAAGTGAATGGAGTGGATAATTAAAGCCTCTGTTTTTGCATGCGCACAAGTCTTACAAATATTTGAGCTCAGGGATCGTATGTATGAAAGTCAAGGTTTCTATTTCACACCCAAATAAAAAGGATCATGATCTATAGATCAGTGCTAGATACATACAGTACAGACCCAGAGCCAAATCTTGTAACACTGATACTTCACTGTTTTTATCTTCACCCTCATGAGCCTCGTAAACACGGCTGCTCTACTGTTACAACCCCCAATGTAATTTCAAAACAAAAGAATATATTTCACCCACTTTCCAAAATGTAGTTTAGCAGTCTGGCAGTGAATGTTATAATTACTGAAAAATTCCCATCATATTGGTGAACAGAATTCATAAAACAAATTAATCATAGTTACGTGCAGTTTTTCCACAGATGTTCTTTGCTAAAATAATAAACAGATTTGACTTCATAAAATGTATTATGTATAAGTATTTTCATATTTCCTAATACATAAATAAAATCATTAAGAGCACACTTTAAACATTCACAATCGTTTTAGTAGGAGTATCCGCCATGTTTACAATGCGTGAGTTTAGTGAGGTATCACCAAGTAGTACCTTTTGGAACAGGGGTTCAATCCTGGTCCAGGAGAGTTCAGGTCCAACATCTGGACCTGACCTAAGGGCCTTCATCATCTGGAGCTAAAGTCTCCAGGGTGGTAGCTCTCCAGGACCAGGATTGAGCCCCTGCTTTGGAAAGAAGGCACTTTGCAACAGGTTTCTTGAAGAGCCTTTATATAAATGCTCTTTAAAAATGACTCGGCTTAATCACGATTACTGTTCGCAAAGTGGTTATCTTCAAAAACACTCATTTAAAGTACCTCCAGATCCCTCATTAAACAGTGAGCTGAAAACATGCAAAGCCATGGGGGTGGTCTATTCTGCAGGAGCACACTTAATTACCAGAACGTCCATATTTTTTGTGCTTTTGTCCTGTTCCTTTTGGAGCAGCCAACTGGAAAGGTATGGAAGGGAGCATGCCATTCCAAAAGTGGTGCAAGCCTCAGTCCTACTTATGCCTTATGGCCAAAGGCTGACGGCTTCCGAATGGCTCAACACAGCAAAAACAATGGCAATGTTGGGAGGGGTCTGCAGATGAATCCGTCTATGCAGGCGACAGAGGGAATGCGATTGTGCTTTGGCTGCGAGTGTATAAACTTTACCTTCATTTTACTAAGCAGGGTCCTTAACGCCCGTTTCAGATCGGGCGTCTTCTCCGAGGGCGACACGGCCTGCCACAGGGGAGGAAAGGCACACTGAGAGCCAGAGACTGGCTTCACATTGGGGAAGGCTCAGAGAGGGTCGAGAGGAAATATGAGGAGGCAGATGGGGATGCAGGGTGCAGCAAAGGGAAAGGTGGGTGATCTGAAATGAGGTTCAGTGGGGACTATGTTTTTGGATGCTAGGGGGACACTGGTTTCCAGTCCAGGACTATCCCTGCTTTGGTGTTGTCCTTGCCGTAACACACCTGGTTCAAATAATGTACTTATTAAACCAGCACCACATATGTCTGGGATTTAGACAAATATACAATCTGGATGAAAAACAATGTTCTCATTACGTTCTCTATGCAGGACTGACAAACTTGGGCTGCTATTTTGAAATGTCTTTTAAGTTTAGCAAGTGCATGAAGCATCAGCAGTCTAGTGTAGGGGTGTGCACAAATAATTGGCTCCAGATTCCAATAGCGGAGTACTGAGATAAATGACAGGGTACTGATTTGTATTATGGGAATTCACAGAGAAAATATACAGGCCAAGAATTTGCAATGGCCCCAACATAGTACAGGGGGTCTTCCACTTTTGTCACACTTGACTTATGAAAATTCTTGATTTAGACACTGGCTTAAAAAAAAAGTATTATACACATATTTACTGTGACATATGGTAGTAGATTGCAGTTAAATGCTTCTTTATTCCTTACGGCAATACACTAGCCATGAGCTGAGCATGTGCAGTGTGTGTGAGCCTGTGTGTTTGCAGGGACGGGGAGAAAGAGGGTTTGTGCTGTTCCTCGCTGTTATTGCTGAGATGCTTGTGTTTTATTCACCGTTAGTGTTGAATAAGAGTTCATGTGGATTAGTGGGTGTGATGAGGAGTAATAGTGCACTGTGTGTGTGTGTGTGTGTGTGTGTGTGTGTTTGAGAGAGGTGGGGGGGGGTTAATAGTGCACTGTGTTAAGGTGGTTTTGCCACAAGTCTTGTCTC
>JBBIGC010000152.1:11719444-11737363 GCA_037576955.1 Lepidarchus adonis | reverse complement strand
GTGATGTAACGCAGCTTGTATTCTACACTAGGATGTGATGTAACACAGCTTGTATTCTACACTAGGATGTGATGTAATGCAGCTTGTATTCTACACTAGGATGTGATGTAATGGATCAAAGGGCTGAAAAAGTTGAAGAGTCTGGACGCAACAGCTGTGATTAAGTGAGAACATAGTCACTGATCTGATCTTTGCTTTGTGTTGCTTTTCTAACTGTTCATTGCTGTAGTAAACAGCACATTTACATTCAACTAATCATTTGGGGATGTTTTTGTACTGAATTCTACTTTTAGTGAATGCGTTTATAAAATCAATGGTGGTCTATTGTTAGGGAAATATGGTACATGAATGTGTGCCGCATTAGCACATTGGACACAGTGAACCTGGGGTGTGCTAGGATTCATTACTCCTAGATCATGGTCATATCAGAGCCTGGTCAGATCTTAAAAACAAAGACATAAAACTGCTTATTTTCAGCAAAAAACTTTCGGTTTTCCCAAAATAACCTTTCAAGGAATGCTTATACCCTTTGGTGAGTTTTTGTACAGAAAGTACATGATAAGCAACCTTGAAGGGGCAGATAGTGATTAGGCTCCAAAAAATATCTACAATTATTCTAGTACAGGAAAAATAATGAAAAGGCTCTACAGGGATTTAAACATAGCGTGACTCTTCTAAAGTTCGGACAGTACATTACTTTAAAGAGTGCAAGGTGGTTCAAGGTATGACATCATGGTGAGCCCACATACTTCAAAGCCAAGTAAGCCTGCTCTGGAACAAGGAGCAGAATAAATGAACCAATACAGGACGTCCTTGACTTACAGCAAACTCAAAAATTTGTGGTTACGATGCTGGCTATTTTTTATGCGCATATTTACTGTCATATACGGTAGCAGAATGCAGCTGAACGCTACTAAATGCTTTAGGGTAATATACGAGCGCCATGAGATGAGCGTGAGGTAATGCTCTGCTCTGTTAATGCTCTGCTCTGTCTTTCGTTGTTTATTTCTGAGATGTTTAGGTTTTATTCACAATAAGTGTCAAGTAAGAGTTCAAGTGGATTGGTGGGTGAGCTGGGGGGTTAATAGTGCAGTGTGTGGGTGTGTGTGTGTGTGTGTGTGTGTGAGATGGGGGTTAATAGTGCATTGCGTTAAGGCATCGTCAGTGTAGTTTTGCCACAAGTCTCTTCTCCAGTGTGTTTACTGCTGTGGTGAATGTTGAATCATTAAAAAGATCATTTCTATCTGGAGCAACGTTTCCTAAATACTTTACTGTAATATGAGACGTTCATGTTGCTGCTGTTAATAAACAGTGTAGTTCAATAAAACCTCTTCATTACATGCACGAGTTCCCACTTACATCAAAATTTGAGTTACATCACCCAGAGGAACCGAACCCTAACGTAACTCGAGGAACCCTGTAATGGCAACGGTGGGCAAAAACCCTGACAGAAGCCTGTGTGAAGTCAGGAAACCACCTTCCTTTGTTAGCATCTCACACAAATCTGCTTCACTTTGAGTGATGCTACTTATAAGTTGACATAAGAACTTATATAGGCACATGTTTGGGTGGAGACCCAAATCCCCTCAGTAACCAATCAGTGAGGAGCTCATAGGATGAGCCACCACCATTGCCACGGCAGCTGAGAATTTTGCTTCTAAAATGGGGTGTGAAGATGCGGGCAGTAGGAAATGTCTTTTTGGGGTAAAAAATAAACTGTTTGTGCCCAGCCCCTCCAGACTGATTCAACTTACACCACTGGAAGGGTGGGGACATCAAAGCCCTCCATGATCCAAGGTTTGGTGGAACCACACAGTATACAGAGTAGCTAGGCTCACTGCAGAAACATTTAATTTTACTCTCATATGTGTTTAATGGCCCATTAATATTATTAGTGATGATGCTGAACAGGGTTATTTGTACTGTTGTGCTCTATAAACCGTATACTGCTATGGCGAATATTGAGTGAGCTTTTCTTTTCAATAGAAATACTTTAACAGACGGGAAGCCAGGTCATTAGCTTTGCCACAAATTCCATCTATTTTTTCCCCCCGTCAGGTTTCATTTGTAATATTACTGTTTAATTCTCCACCTTCACCTCTCCTCTTGTAATTTTGGATTAGAAAACGGTTGCATTTTACTCAATACTGTTCAACTTGTGTACCCAGTTTATTAATTATTTGTTCTATAATGTCATCCTTCATCAAATGTTTTCCCAAGTAAGAAATATACTTGCCATAGGTATTTGGATGATATTTGGATAATATTGAACCCTGCTCCTGGTTTTGCTGTTCTGAAACAGATGCCACCTTCAGGAAAAGCTAGGCAATATGACAATATTAATTATTATTGTGATAAATTGTGGGCACAATATCATTTTCTGAGCAGATTGTCATATCATCACTGTACCTTCGTATTTTAATTCATAGAGTACCAGCCTTGCTCATGTGAACTTTTAGTACTGTGGTGTGATTTGTACTCAAACTTTTATATAAAAATATATTTGCGCCTATTTTTTGTCTTTTTGGACGGCGGAAAAATACATATTGAGTATCTGGAACGTTTCTCAAAGTATCACTATACAATATTTTGTCATTTTATATGCCATATTGCCCACCCCTACCGCCTGCATAATATCAAATCACTCTCTCATTATATCACAGACCAAACACTTTCTCACATCTTCCTTCACTTTCTTCATCTCAGACGATATCAAGCAATGCTCTAGTGCGAACATAGATTAGTATTCAGGCAATGGGAAATGATGCCACACAAGGGCTGACATGAATATCTAGCATCCACTTAGCTTGACTGCAGTAAATCTGACAACAGCACAAACACATGTAAATTCACATTATATGCAGTGGTGTGAAAATGTGTTCCTGATTTTGTTTTCATATTTGTCACACAAAAAATGTTTCAGATTATCAAAACAAATAAATATTTGGTCGGCCGGCCACTCCACTGTTCACCACTGTTCCATGTTATTACCATTTGTGGATAATCGTTCTTACTGTGGTTCGCTGGATCCCAAAGCTTTAAAAATACTTTAACCTTTTCCAGACTGACAAATCTCATTTACTTTCTCTCTCATTTGTTCCTGAATTTCTTTGGATCTCGGCATGATGTCGAGCTTTTGAGGATCGTTTGATCTAATTCAGTTTGTCAGGCAGGTCTTATTTAAGTGATTTTTTGATTGAGAACAGGTGTGGCAGTAATCAGGCCTGGGTGTGGCTACAGATATTAAACTCAGGTGTGATGTTATGTTTTAACAGGAGGGGCAATCACTTCGTCACACAGGGCCATGTAGGTTTGGAATTTTCTTTCTCCCTTAATAAAATTCTTCACTTAATAAACACATTTTGTGTTTACTTGTGTTGTCTTTGGCTAATATTTTCATTTGTTTGATCTGACCACCACTGTATAATACTTGTAACCAAAGCCATCAGACTGTTTTAATAAAGAAAGGCTATAAGCAGGACTACCATGCTGAGTTATATTAGGAATGGAGTGAAATTAAAGGCCAAGCAACTTGATTCATTGTTGCACTACAATACTGAACAAAGTGAACAGAACGAGTACTCCCTACACACAAAAACACTGTATTTACTGCCCCTATGGGAATTCTGGGTCCATGCCACTTTGCCAGTTCAGATACATCATCAAAAACTAATATAGGAATCCACCTGGATCAGCACTACTAAAATTACAACACACATTTCTGTAAGTTTATAAATGAAACACAATAAATTAGATTTTATTCAAGAAATGATCTGCCCGTATCAATACTGTTTTTGACAAATATTTTGAATGTGTAGATACACTAATAATGTAGACACAACAGGACCCAACCGTCTCACTCGGCAACAAGTTCCACAGGGCAATTCATAGAACTGTCGGGTGACGCTGCACCAAGCTGCATCTAGCAACGGAACAATGGCCATACAGTAACCGCACACCTTAATGACTCCATAGAAAGAAAAGACAGCCATGCCAAACATAGCAACAGTTGTCATGACAAAGGGGGGTGTGAAGCAATGTGTAATGCTGTAAAGACACAGTAGCTCCCTGCCAAACGACTACCTATTCCAGGGGTCATGCATTTAAAAGGTGTTACAGCAGCATGGATTCCTAAAAAATCTTACAAGCATGTCTGTGTCTCTCTCTCGTTCTTGCTCTCCTAACCAAACTGACTGAAGATGCTGGAGAAGTTGCATGTGCAAGTGTGAATTTGCCCTCCTTACAGCGGGGAACAGGGGTGTGTATATTAGGAGTGGGAATCGCAGGGTACCTCATAATATGTGGCCCACAATAATATCGCAATACCGCGATTCTGCGATAATCGATACATATCCCACGACAATGACCATATTACAGAAACTGGGGTATTTGTTATTCATTTACATAAGTAACAGCAAGGCTATTGTTACCTTTACTGTATTTGCTTTGCGACCATGATCGGAACCTCTACTTCAGCTTCAGGCTTCACTTCTGTTCCCCTTCGTCACTTGGCAAGTTGCGCAAACATCATGCTACCAACCAAACTACAACTCCCATAAAGCAACTCAGTCACTACATAGTCCATAATGTATTGCTTCCCATGAAACACGTCTTCTGCTATAGTGTGTTAGTTTTAACCCTGTGTTTACCAGATGAATTACGGTGTGATACGCTTCTTCTCTGATCTAAATTATTGTTGAGCGCAGTTCAGCAAACGCTAGATATTGTACACTTTTTTGTACACTGTTTTTAAAGAAGTTCTCCATCGATGTGCTTTACTTAAGTTGATGGTTCACTGGTAGTGTCAACCATTCGCTATAAAAGAAGTGCAAGAAAGAGACGCACAGTGATACGGCCATCACAATATAATCCACGCTGTGTTCCGTTGATGTTCTTAAAGCCAAATTCAAACCTTTAGATTTAAATGTGGCTGGGGCATTTCTCAGCTGAAATTTTTTTGCCTCTACCTGTTAGGAAGTTCTTCTGCTTTCACTCAAGTCCCCTGCCCTCAGTCGAGCAGCGCAAAGAGAAGAAGTAGCACCTTCAGTGACTAAAATTGGAGGCAAATATTTATTCACTTAAATATCGATATTGCAGTCAGCATATCAATTATCGTATCACATGAGCAATGAGCAAGGATTTTGTCACAACCCTAGTGTACAGTATAGGATACGGATAGGCCTATGAAATAAGCATGCCTGCATGTACGTCCATGTGTGCGTGAGTGTGCTATCCCACAACTCTGGCGAGGGGACATCTGGAAGCCATAAGAGAGATTATTTACGGCCGCAGTGAGGTAACGACACAAAAATGCCGCCTCCAGGAGAAGACTTCCCAGCTCCCAGAGACCTAGGGATGGCCTCTCCCTGCTTCTATCCCGAGGTTAGAGGCCTTCAGCGGGGCACAGACGCACAGAGGATCAGCATGGCCGTCTGGCAGAGCTACCAATAATATGACTTTAATATAATATTACATGCCTATATCCCACTAATATACTATAGCCTTGGGGAAAGAAATGCGTATTCATGTTTACCTCAGTCTCATGGAAAAAAGCAACCACATGACAAAATGACAGTCCTTGAACTGATGTACATGTGTTCTCAGAAGCTCATGTTCTGAACCTCTTTATTGCTAGCACAGCAGATCTTGGAATTAAGGAAAACATCTTGCAGTAGATATATACACATAGACCTTAGAAATCTTTTAGAAGAAAAGCACAAGAGGCCACGAGTACAGTGGTTTTTCTTCCCACATTTACAAAACAATGAAGGAAAACAACATAAGACAGTTTTGTTAATTGCTAAGCAATTCTCATGCCAATTAGTAAAGCAGTCCTATGCAACCAGGGCCCTGTTCCAAAAAGCAGCTGGAATTTGGTGTAAAACATACATTTTATTCTATTAATATTGCAATATTAATACCTTCTTTCCCCCAGGTAAATATAAACCCCAGGTTAATGCTTAGGGGGAAAATACATCGTCTATGAAATCGAAATATTATTTGTGTTTGGTGACCTAAATATTATGGATTTCTTTATTGTAAACACTTACCTTTATACCATTTAAGGTTCCTTACTGTAACAGAACTGCTTAAATCACCAGTAAACAATGAATGAAAATGAAGTGTTCTAAAATTTTGACCAGTAGTGCATGAAAGTATGTATGAAATATTTTTTTCCCTCGAGAATAAGATTATGGGTCTAATACCTGGGAACTGTTTTGTTATCACTGAAGTGGCAAAACCTTCGAGCAGAAGGAACAGATCATTGCTTCCAGATAGCATGACCCATTAGAAGCAGGAACTGAGACAAATCCCCGGAGGAACACTTCATATACAGTAGCCTGCGGCACCTTTGATGGATTACAAATGTAAATTGAGGCTGGACGCCCTAACTACTAGGCAAAGTGGGAAGATATGAAGGCAGGTGGTAATATTTAAAAAGCTGGGCAAAAATCAAATCCTGAAAAGACAATAAAATTCTGAGTATAAACCTGATGTGGTTTGCGAAGACTGAATCTACTCTGTGATGGAGTGAAGGAGTAGTAAATCATTCATGAGTTGTACATGTATGAAAATGGACAAGAATCACTTTCATATTAGATAAACATGTGGCGGAGCAATAAATTGGGTCCAATGCTACACTGAACATCCACAAGAGCAAAATTTCCAAAGCAATATGCACCGCCATAAAAAGAGACCATTATTATTCGATAGAACCTGAAAGGCATGATGGGACAGATGTTTAAAGGCAAAAAAAACAGGATATTCTCAAAGTACAAGAAAGAAAGTGAGAGGAAGATGCAGTAAAGAAAGACAAACAAGGTGATGAGATCTAGATTGTGTGAAGAACTCCTGTGTGAATGCTCATCCAAGAAAAATGCAAACAGTACAACCGCGCTGAAAAAGTGCCAGAAGCAATGGCTGTGTTTTGGCAGTGGCTGAAGTACAAGTCAACACTGTCCCTTTAAAACAGTGAGAGTTATGCAAAACAATGCCACGCAGAAAGTTACGATTCCTGAGCAAAACAATTCAAATGAAAAAATGAAACTGAACATCATCTAAAAATGCAATAGTGATTTAACATCAGTCAATCAGACATTCCTGTAGGGGAACAAAGCAAATTTATTTGCTGCATTTTCAGTTTGAAATTGTGTCTGGGAAGCAAGTGTCACTTCACCAAAACAATAAGAGGCAAAAGACTGAAAACAATATAAAACACAGAAGGCAAATAATAGAAAAACTATAAAATTACACTTTTTTTAACTGCCCGAGATTGAGTAACATTTGAGAATATGGAAAACTACCACCAACAGCAATACATTTCTTCCTCACTTTTTTTCATTTTCTATGCACATCCATGTACGTTTTTACTATGATGATAGTCCAGGTAAGAAGCTTCTGATGTTGTGTCTGGTTCAGGAGTGGAAACAGGAGGAATGTGACATTTGTAGCCCATGTTTAGCATTTATCTGTGTTTGTAGTGTGTCTCCAGCCTCAGTCCACACCTTGTGAAGCTCCCCCTTATTCTTGAATGGATTTTGCTTGGCAATCCTTTTAAGGCTGCAGTTGTCCCTGTTGTTGTTGTACTTTTCCCTACCACACTTTTCCTTCCACTCAGCTTTCTATTAACATGCAGCTCTGTGAACAACCAGCTTCTTTAGCAATGACCTTTTATGGCTTACGCTCTTCAGTCTCCCAGACTGAGACCATTTAAAGGCTCAGGAAACCTTTGCAGGTGTTTTGAGTTTATAAGCTGATTAGGGTGTTGACACCATGACTTTCCAAGATTAAACTTTTTAACTTTCTGAAACAGTGAATTTTGAGTTTTATTATCTGAAATCCACAATTATTGAAATTCCAAGAAATAAAGGCTCTATATATACTTAACTCTATGTGTAATGAATCTAAATAATATATGGATTTCACTTTCTGAAAGGAATGTGAATAAATATTAAACTTTTTCACAATATTCAATTTTTTTATTTTTTTAGATGTACCTGTATGTCTGTGGACAAACAATTGACCTTTTTCCCCAACCCAGTCCTCTGGGAATACTAGACCGTCCACGTTTTAGATTCCTCTCCGCTCCCAGCACACCTGTACCAGGTATTCGGTGTTCCTGCTTGGCAGAGAGCTGAGAGAAAGCAAAAATGTGGAATGACCAGTGTTCCCTGAGGACTGGGTTGGAAAACAGTTTGGACAATTGGCGTTGTGTTAATCATAAGAAGCAGGTCTATTTCTGACTGCAGACTTATACATTTTCATACCAAAAGCGAGCAAATTTTTCACACAGTGGCAGTCACTTGGAATCTACATTTACTTAAAGTGAAATTATTTATTTCCTATAATTTTGATTTTTTAAAATCCTATGTCAGACTCAACAATTTTTCTGAAGGTTTTAAAGAATTCTTTAAATAAATTATTTTAGTAACATTATGTCACCACACATTTCAATAGTGCAGAGTATACCAGACCCTAGATGTCAATTAACAATGTATTAAGACTGATACCTACAGCTACATTACACTTTTCATGGATGCCATATCTAAATATGTTCAGGATATACCAGTTAATTTTAGTGGCCTGGAATTAGATTTCTTTTTATTATTATTATTTAATGAATTAACTCGATATACATTTTTAAAATGCATATAATACTGAAACCCCATTGAAATCTGCTATATCAAACATCCATCAGGTAGAATGTAATAAAGATTTTAGGGTTGACCAAACCTTAATATGCAGGAAAGCATAAAAATCATCTTATTCCCCAAAGAGAGCAAAACAAGCCAATAAGGTAAAAGTGACATAAGACCTTTGAATGTCTTCTACAATTAACAATGCTCCTAAGCCCACCTGTCATTGGGGTCGCTCTGCAGTTTCCCTCCAACATAATGCGATCGACTAACACCCCTACAGCAAAAAGTGTCACAGTAGACGTAATTCTAAACTCATTCGTTCTCTGGGAACGGATGAGCAAACAAGTCATCATGGATGACAGGAAGACCTAGAGGCTTGAAAAATTCCCTTCTCACATATTGGGCTGCATCACCACCACCACCACCAACACAATCACCATCAATACAGTAAACTGCAACAACACTTTCTGTTACAATACCGTTCCAATGTTAAAAGCTTAAGTATTAACAAATACCTAGTAGAGCTAGGAACTTGGGGAAAATATCATATTGTAATTTTAACCAGCTTTTTGTTTATTTTCATCCAAGAACCTTCTTTCCACCAAAAAAGATTTTTGGCTTGAGTTCAAGACAGCCACTTCAGAAGCTATATTAAATAATAGTACTAATAATACTAATATTAATATTACACAACATTTTTACAGCTCTACAGGGTGATTTACTCTGCCTCTTACTATAAACAGCCAAAACATATCCTCACTAATGACCCTTCTTTTTATGTCCTTGCTTTTGGGGGCATGTCTGTTATGTCAGTAACACTGTTACTGTAGCCCGAACATTAACCTGTACACTGCTGGGCCTGGATGCTCTTTGCTATGCTCAACAACCCAACATGGTGGCAGGTACTATTCTCATTATAATTAGCTTGGAATGTAAAGATTTACCAATGTTACATCAACCATTTATTATATTTATATTGAGTAAAAAGTTGATAATTATCATTATATTGCTAAGCTCGAATTATTAGACTTCATTATGAGCTATCCAATATACAGGGGGTCCTTGTGTTATGACGCACTCAACATATGGTGATTGTTGCTTTTTTTCCTTTTATTCTTAAAAGAAAATGTTCGCACAGGATCTAGTTGGCACGCAGAGTGGACAAATCCTCAGCATCATGCAGTTCTATACGAATGAGACAGCATTGTGCCCTTCACTCTCTTTGGTTTTTGTGTTGCTTGTTTGGAAACATCATTATGGCTCCAAAGCGTAAAGCAGACTCTACAGTAAAAATCAGGAACTGTTTCACTTCATTACTGCTGTGGATGTGATCTGTGTGTTTATTTTACCAGCGCTCTCGCTAATAACAAACTACGACTCCCAGAATGCAACTATCCACCTCTTTTCCACCCCTATTACCCTATTATGTTTTCCTGCACCAGACACTACATAGACCACAATGCATTGCTCCACATGGAACACCACATCCCACAACAAACGTGTACGAGAGAAACTGCAAGTCAATTGTAGCCTGTGTAATTTGAAAATTGTACAGCGGCGGTAGAGGCAAAGAAGAAGCTGAAGAAAAGGTATAAGGAGGAGAATAATACCATAGTCAATATTTTTCATTTACAAACTACTTCAGACAAATGAAAAGTTGTCTCAGATAACATGACACAATGGGAATATGTACAATCTACATTGTTTTCAGTATCCAATATCATATTATACAATATCAAATATCAGCCCAGTAACCTTTTGATAATATGTCTATCTGCGACCAATTAACTGAGGCAGCTTTACAGTATTTCCCCAACAACAGGCCACGGCTTATACATTGATTTTACAAACCTGGTGTTGGTGAGTCTTGTTTAAATGGGACGGTTTATCTAAAAACATGACACATTCACTAAAAGTATAATTCAGTACAAAAAGACGACATCCCCAAATGATTAGTTGAATTTAAACGTACTGTTTACTGCAGCAATGGAAAGTTGGAAAATAAACAAGAACTAAAGTCAGATCAGTGACTATGTTCTCACTGCGCCACATCCAGCCTCTTACACTTTTCAGCTCTTTGCTATATTACATCCTGAATAAATGCAATATAACTGGTGTCTTTAGCAGTTGTGCAAAACTCTTTATGCAGAAATAAAGAAAATTTAAAGGTTCATATGCCTGAAGCTAAACAATTTTTTTCAAAGGACCAATGCAAAACCGTTGTAAGGTGCTACTTGTACAAATAAGCTCATGTGAGGGGGATACATCACACACACACCTTCTGTAGCCTTCCAGCAGAGACATATTGTAGGCCACAACCAATCCCTTAGGCTGGAAACAAGTACTAATTATAACCTACAGAAGAAAGGTGTCAAAGCTGGGACTTGAAACCACAAGTATCCTCAAAAATATGCATTATGGCGGAGCAAGTCCGGACGAGTGCTTCAGTGAAAAGGAAAAAAAAGAAAGAAAGAGAAAAACATGAGAGCAGACTGCCTCTTAAAAAGAGACATTGCAAAACACCTTGTCTGGTGACAGATGAGAAAGGGGTAATAATTCAGGAAGAGGGCAAATTATGTTCTTCCAGTAAAGGAATAAAGCACGTACAAAAACACATACGCACAAATACATTCATACACACTTTTTCCATTTTTGGTTGACTGGTTTTTGATTTGATCCGTTGTGCACAACAAAGCATGATATCGTACCACAAGGCAAGCAGAGCACCGCACCCAAGTTTAAATTTGGAGGTGCCTGTATCTTCACGCTGCATGAATAATGCACAGGCTCCTAGATGTTTCTCCCCTCCTTCCCTCTGCTCAAAAAGCCCATCCCCCTCAAGAACACAGCAGCTCACCCCAATCCACCCATCCTCCTCCCTGCAGCAGGACACGGGCACATTGACAGCACTCATAACAAGCAAGAACTCCTCACTGATCTTCCCATCACTGAAATGACAGCAATCAAAAGTGGCATTAATCTGCTCTGCGGCCTGAGTGCCAAACAGCCTTGCTGTGCACCAATCCTGCAATATGGAGAGGCATCTTATGCCAGAAATCTGACTCAAGTGTTGTTACATGATCATTTAAAAAAATACGTGAATAAGTGAGTCAGAGAATAAGTCAGAGAATAGAAAAGTAGACAGAACGATAATTTTACACTGTGCAGCATCAACACCAGGCAGTAAAGTAATAAACATTAACAGGTTTCACACGTGGCAGCTGCGTCATGCACACGCTCTTAAGCTATAGGGTAAGGGTTTGCTGCTTGATGAACATTGTGCAAAGGTTTTTATACGTTCCAGAAGGTTCTTCACACTCGCATTTCATTTCACATATCGTGCAAAGAACCATAAAAACATTTAATACAACACAATTTTGCATTTTCAGTCATACATACAGTTGAAACCAGAAGTTTACATACACTGAATAAAAAGACCTCTGTGTGTTATTAAATCAGACAAATCTTTTCTGTTTTAGGTCAGTTGAGATTCCCAAAATAATTCCTATTTGCTAAATGTCAGAATAATGTAAGATTTTTTAATTACTTTCTTCAAAATCAGAAGGTTACATACACTAAGGTTACTATGCCTTTAAACTATCTGGGAAAGCCCAGATGACGATGTCATGGCTTTGGAAGCTGCTGATAGGTTAACTGACACCACTGACGTTAATTGGAGGTACAATCTCCAGATTCCATGAAAGTGCCATGTTCATCTGTTCAAACAATTATACTCAAGTATAAACACAGTGGAAATGTCCAGTCATCATATTGCTCAGGAAGGAGAAGTGTTCTGTTTTAGAGATGAACGTGTTTTGGTGCGGAATGTGCGTATTAACCCCAGAACAAAATTAAAAGACATTGTGAAGATGCTGCTGAAGCTGGTACGACTGAATCATTATCCACAGCGAGATGAGTCCTGTACTCACATGCGCTGAAAGGCTTTACTCCAAAAGCCACATAAAAAAGCAGATTACACTTTGAAAATTCACACAGGAACAAAGACCCTAATTTGTCCAGTGGTCTGATGAAATTAAAATTGAATTTTTTGGCCATAATGACCATCATTACATTTGGATAAAAAAAAGGGGGAAGCCTTCAAGCCTGGGAACATCATCTCTACTGTGAAGTACGGGAGCAGCAGAATCATGTTTTGGGAGTTTTGCTGCAGGAGGAACTGGTGCTCCTTACAAAATAGATGAAGAAAGAACAGTATGAGGAAATACTGAAGCAGCATCTCAAGACATCAGCCAGGAAGTTCAAACTTGGGCACAAATGGGTTTTCCAAATGGACAATGACCATAAGCAAACCGCAAAATTGGACACAAAGTGGCTTAAAGACAAAGTCAATGTTTTGGAGTGGCCATCACAAAGCCCTGATCTCAATCCAATAGAAAATTTGCGGGCGGCACTGAAAAGACGTGTGAGAGCAAGTCGGCCTGCAAACCTGACTCAGTTCCACCAGTTCTGTCAGGAGGAATGAGCCAAAATTCCTGTAAACTATTGTGAGAAGCTTGTGGAAAGATGCTCAAAGCGTTTGAGTCAAGTCATACAGTTTAAAGGCAACGCTACCAAATACTAAGCAAATGTATGCAAACTTCTGACTGACTTAAAAAATAAAACATACTGTAAGAAATTCTCTCACATTATTCTGACATTTAGCAAATAGAAATGATTTTGAGAATCCCAACTGACCTACAACAGAAAAGGTTTTGTCTGATTTAATATCAGACAGTGTAAAAAAAAAAAGTTAAATATGTCTTTTTATATAGTGTATGTAAACTTCTGGTTTCAACTGTATATGCACTCAAACCCCATTAGCTCACCAATCATATCTCGCCAAACTTTCCTCTCACCTTGACAGGCTGCGGAACAGATTTCCTTCCATGTTATTTACCTTAATAAGCTACGGACCTCGCCACAACACACAAAGTGTCAGGTGTATGCATTTCTCCATCTATAGCTCACCAAACTTAAGTCCGTGTTAGCACTGTAGCCTAGAACGAGCTTAGTCGTGCTAATTTTATAAGGCTGCTGCTGCTGTTGTTGGTGGTGGGTGAGCGACACTACTGTACAATTAACCAATCACTGATGCATCCTCAGGGTGATTGGTGTTTGACTGATGGCTGGTTGGTTGAACCATTGCAGGAAATTTGCATCTGTTGCAGCAATAACTGGACAAAGACAGGCAAGATATCTCTGAAACATCTACTGCTCGATTTCTTTAGCCTGTAACCAGATGGCAATATTCTCTCAACCAAAAGCTAAAATGGTGGAACGTCTCAAGTGCACTAGAATATTTACAATTTTCAGTACTCAGGTGGTTGGCTGTGTCGGGCACAGCATAGAGTCAAGTCATTTGCAGTGAGGGTGGAGGGGTCTTTACTTTTTAACCTGTTACGATAGCTCACCAACCCCGTCTCTCACCAAATTTAGGACCCCGACCAAAAGCGGTGAACTAATGAGGTTTGAAGATATACGTATATATTCTCAACACACCAATGGCTGGACTGAGTCACATATTACCAGACGTGTATTTATTATATAGTGCATAGTCAGGCATCACACTTTTCAGCATTACAAAGAACACTGTGGATGAACTGACCACATCTTAGTATATTAATTATGTTCAATCTTTAATCATAATAGAGTAACTCTGGTCTTACAAGTTTTCATTAAATATGCACATTTTCTCGTCCATCACCAAGAAAATAACTCATTATTTCCAACTTCAAGCTGTTTTCCTTCAGGAGCTACTATCCACATGTAGACTAGATATTTCATTTGGAAGCATCAGAATAGCAGGGCAATGACTGGCACTAAAGATGCAGCAGTTATCAATTTCACTGTAAACTACAGTAAAATCTTAGGTGGTTAGTCTAGTTATATACTTCATCATTTTGCGGTTTATTATTACACCTGGCAAATTTTACTCTTGGGAACTGTTGCAAAAACAGCAGGTGAGTTTGGTTAGCTAGTATTCACTGAAAAAGCCGACTAGCAAGCTAGCTAGCCAGTTAGCTACTCAGCTAGCTCCTAAAGTCGGCTGTGAGGGCACAAATTGCACAAAAACTGAAGGCAGCCAAGCTGAAAAAAGCATTTTACTTTTTAAACCATCAGCCACAGCTAATTGAATACAATAATGAATAGATTACACTGAAACTGTCCATGACAGTAAAGAAACAGGGTAAGTCAGCTAACATTATTGCAGCCTCTTGCAGTTTTAAGTGATATGTACATATTAAAACTACTTTAAACACCAACCATTTCTGCCACCGAATTCCTAATGCTTCTTTAAATTATCCTGTGTGTTAAACAATATAGGAAAAGTACAAAAACGTTATCAACACTACTACATCTATAGATTACACTCTAGATGCCATGATAAGTTTGAAATACATCTCCACCTAACATCCTTAGATTTTTGTAAGGCTAAAAGTAAATGCTGACACTTAAGTGGAAAAGTATTAATTTCCAAAATAAGTATCTAGACTGTCAAACACCCACGGCTGCTTTTTATTGCTGGCAACACAGTGGCAACACTTTCAGTAACGGTAGTTATGTTAAAAATGCCAAACTGCTTACAGTTATTGTTTATGGCTTGTAGAACTATGTTAGTCCAGGGAGATTTGATGCAGGACACTTACTGAAGTGTGAAACAATTCTGTAATTTGTACCCACAGGGACAGTTTAGGGTAAAATGTTTGGTGGTGATTATGTTCATTCAAGATTTTTAGCAGCTATGAGTCAGCTTAAAGTCAGCTTACACCAACATTAATGATTGCTGATTTTGTTTGCATTTGAAAAAAAGATGTGCAGTCATTCAAATAAAACATATCACAATGGCGTAGCTACTTCAGACGTGGTCACTTCTACACACATTTACATTATTTTCGGATATGTGTGCACAGTGAAAAAGTTAAAAAAGAAAAGACTCACCAGCATGTTCTTGAAACAGTACAATGAGCACAAAAAGTGATTTTTGGCCAATGTAAACTGGGATTCGTTTATATAATGGTCCTGCCATTTCCTACTGGAATTTCAGGCTGAAAAACTAAAATATATATGTTCCTATAGACCAGAGGTGCCCAATATGCCGATCGCGATCTACAGGTTGATCTACGAAGCCCTGCCCTTCAAAATAAACCATGCACCTGAGACAGCGCAACATAAAAACGAGTAAACCTCGAGCCACAGAATACACTACAGTACAGGAAGTGTGGGTAGATCACATGCCATTATAAAAAGGGTGTTAGCCAATCATCCATTCCCACTGTGGCGTTTGGCAGTTCATTGACACACAGTACAGTCAGACTGACATCTCGTCTTTTGTAACAAACATCACCGCATGAGCTACTGCTAAACTCCAGCTGACAAGTCACCTAGTTAGAAGCTCATTTATTTGCTTTTAAAGAAAAGTTTAAAAATAAGTGGGGGAGCTGCATCAAGTAAGAAACCAAAATCAGACTGTTCATCAAAAAGTATGACACTATGTTCAGCAATTCTGGCTGATTCCATTCAGTTTAAGACATCAGAGTAAGATAACGGCCAAAAGAATAGATTTTTTTTGTTGTTGTTGTTTTTTTTGTTCAATTGCACCTCTGTATCAGTGTATACTCCAAGTTTTATTCCGATCAGACTCATAGGCAAAAAAACAAGATTGGGACATCACTAATTACAATCATAAAATGTCTATTGTTCAATTATCCAGCCTATGAGACTGACAGCGTTGATGCAACTGCAGTCTGGGTAAAAGCTTAACAATATGGCAACACAAGTGATAAGCTAAAAAGAAATCAGCAGCACGTATTAGATTGTATATCATTTGCATCGAACAAGCGAAAATTCTTAAGAGTGTGCCACAATTCTTCTGCATGCAGCAGAGAGGCCAAAAATAGACCTGGTGACCCTCTATTGTAAGGATGCACTACACTATGAGAACTGCACATACTGTGAACACACACATTTTAATCTTTTCATTGCCAGCAAACTGGATGACCAGCTGAACACCTTGTGGATGCAGCATTACAGCGAGTCAGCAGCGTTAGACACCCAACACCTCTGCTCTATCTGCACGGTCAAGACTGACTCAGCCTTAGAGCCTGTGAATCAAGACAGGGAGAGAGAGAACGCAGGTACCCTAAAAAAAAAACAGCCACATGTAGATATAAGGCTTGGTAATGTGATACTACATGAGCAATTCACCATTTTGAGTTAATCTATAAGCTTATTTTGAATAATTAATCTAATTTTCCATTCCCCTCAGCTTTCCTTGGCATTAACAGACCTGCAATCCAACAATTAAAAATGATGCCACAGAACAGAAACTGTAATCTGTCTAATTAAAAATTGACAAGGTCAGAATCAGATCTGCCTATAAGCCTTTATAGTGGGTCTGATGCCCCTTTTCCATCTGAGCCGCCGACTACGTCATAAACCACACCCACTTCACCTCACTTCACACACCAACAATGGCGGAACACATATTGTGTTTTCAGGCGATTCTCCAGCACTGAGATCAGATCTTCGTGTCTTTTTCTGCATCGTTTTGAAAGAAATTGCCGAAGACAAAGATTATGTGCAAGGCGACAGGTAAGATTTGTTTGTTCTAGCTCATTTGCCGTTTATTCGCTTTTCTAGTCACGGACTAGAGTTAGCTCAAATTCCTGCCCACACCCGATGACATCACAGGTTCCCGGCCGCAGAACCAGGAAAAGGTTGGCACCAACTTTTTTGCAGTGGAAAAGAATGGCACCGGTTCCAAAATCGTGATCCGGCCCCGGCACTAGTGCAGTGGAAACGCACCATAAGAGTTCTAGACAGGTTGTGCATCATGACGGTCCTTCCTACTGTGTCCTTCTTCAGGTTCCAGAACAGATCTCTGAGTGATTGGTTTCACCTCCACACAGAGCTTGAACAGAATTCAACAATGCTTCACCTACTGCTTGCTCTGAGGGTCCACAAACACCATCGAGCATTTGACCACCAAATCCCTGAGGAGCAGAACCAGAGCAAACAGATTCTTACCAGTAAAAACACAGGATCCTCCTCATATAATGTATAAAACATACACACCTCACAGACTGGAAAAAACAAGTTGAGTATGCATCAAATTTCCATCAATTTGTGTAAGTGCACACTTTTGAGAGGGTGTGGAATAAGGAGGGAACAGAGGTGTTGTTACGGCCACACCAGGTTCCACGGACACGCCCATTCCCCGTTCACAATCACCAGAGTTCTGACAAGCCACACCTGGGCACACACCAGTTCCCAATCACCA